>BPLR01004800.1:35000-187454 GCA_021605095.1 Caerostris extrusa | reverse complement strand
TCCGCTGGATCCACTCGCTAATACGACTCAAAGTCGTTCGTACGAGCTTTGGTTTTTCACTTGTGAACTCTTGTGTTCTTCGTGATCCTTTCCACTGTCAAACCATTTCTTTCTTTTTTCTTTGGTCCTGGTACTTCACCTGCCTAAAAATCTTCTCCTCTTTTGCAACCTGCCATCGTCCATTCTATGTGTTCTGAGCCACTAAATTCTCTTAGGCTTACATATAATTTAAGATATCCCTTTATAATTTAGAACATCTCAAAACAATTTTGGATTTCATGATTGTAACTCCTCCTCCAAACATAACCCCGCCTTCGATATGTCCTTAATCAAGCAATCGGAATACATTCCGTGCAGAATTGCTTCAACGCTTTCCTAACACCTAAGTTATCATTCTAAGAGTGCCTAGCACTCACTCCCCATGTTTTGGTAATTGGGTATGGTGCCAATCGAGGCCAACTTAAGAGAAGTGTCCTTATATAGTGAAGCGGCGCCATTATGCTTTTGCGGCCGCTATCGTGAAGAGCCTTGACTTGATATGTAACATTCACGATAATTATATTTTAAACTACGGACACGATAACATAGGTCCATCATAGCTCTTAAGATCTTCCTCTCCCAGGTTATCAACATCTCCCTCTTATGTCCCAGTTTATGTCCAGGTCTCTGACCTATAACAAGTGTTGGTCTTATTATAGTTTTATACACCCGGAGCTTCATTTTTCGATTAGTACTTCAGATATAAGATCTAATTTATTTAAGAGCTAAGAAAGGGAGATTTTCCATATTTTTCATTTGTATAATCATTTTTCATGTCATAATATCATTATTTTCTAAAGAAAATTGAAACCCAAATAAATTTAAACTCCATATATTTTTCAAACTTTATCACTTCAATTATTTTTAGTTTAGGATCTGTATCAGTTCCTTTGCAGTTCAAGTACACGTATTTAGTCTTTTTTATATTTATTTTTAGATCCAAAAATTCTGACTCCTCTGATCAACCCATTAAAAGTTCAGTCAGTGCTTATTTACTTCTGACATCAAAACCCCATCGTCGGCAAAATCCAAAACCTGCTTATTATTTGTATAATTTTTTAAATTGTATTAAAAAATTATATTTATATAAAAAATAGAATACAAGTACATTTTGTAACATAACATTCTAAATCAGGGCTGGCCACCTGCGGGCCGCATGCATTTTATTTTTTCGGGCCCGTGAGATTTATCCCCACTTACAAAATATATTTATTTTATAATGGCCAAAGTCGTAAACCAATGTATTCAAAAATACGTTATGTGTGCATCCATATATTCAAAAAATTTACTGTCGAAATGATGAGAAAAAATTAACTTTGATTTTAAAATAATATTCTTTCGAATATAAGACAGATATTGCCTGTTTTATTTATGAGTTTACACTATGGGTTCGCAGAATAATTAAATTATATTCTACGAACTCATGATGCGCGTGCATCTTGGAACATCTAATATAACAGGTTTTGTTTCACTTTAAATGACCAGTGACGCAGGTGACCATCCCTAAATACGCACAGTTGATTTTTGATGGCAATGCAAAGCAGGCTCTTTGTTCAAGTTGTTAGCGCTTTTTGGTTCAACTTACACTTGCGAATCGTTTTTTTTTTTTTTTTTTCGAAAATGAAAATTGACCAAACACAAAAACACGCTCAAACATAATGGAACGCAACAGCACACATGATGTAAATAACCAAATTGAGATCGGATTTGTAAAAACTATGAAGAGTGTAGAAGCGTACTAGTAAAATGTAATATATACTAGTAAAATATGATATCGTACTATTTACTATAGTACTAGTAATATCGTACAATATATACAATATCATACTAGTAAAATGTATATATATATATATAATATACATTAATGATTTCATTTTTATTTATATTTCATTTTTTTAGTGTTATATATTTCTTTACAATGCGCATTATGTTAGCATCATTATTATTATATATTATCTATATTTACATGTAAGAATAATAGTAAACAGAAAAATAATAACTTATTAGGTTTCAATTTTTCTCCCCCAAAAATGTCTATAGTGGGTCTAAATCTAATATGGCGATGTATAATTTTATATGTGATCCGCGGAGTTATGATGCATTTCTAAAGTGGCCGCAAGATCATTTTTTGGGTTGGCCACCCTGTGTTCTAAATAAAAGCAATGATCTTCTTCAAAAGAATAAGTCATATTTATGTGCTATTAAATAAGTCTGGTAAAACAACTAAGTATGAAATTGTTAATTAACTTCTCGGCACTTATTAGGAACAGACAGATTTAATTTTAAGAAATAATGACATCCGTAGCCTCTTTTCTCCGTAGCAGACTCGAGACAATATACTCCCCACAGACGAGACACCCCGTCTCGCCAATCCGTAGTTGGTAGTCGGATTGTTAAAAATATTATTTCCTAGAATAATCGATACAATTCTAGGAAGTTCGTCTAGGTCAATGAAACTCCGTTAATAATTGAATACTGGAATTCGAGAACGTAGTCTAATTTGCACTGATTACGCAACCGAAACGGAAATGACTGTTTTTAAAATGTAAACTTTCTGGTTCAATAATTTATTTACATATTTTAAGAGAAGAAAATTATATACTTGTTGATGAAATTCTTCAAAGTCAAAAATGATAAAAAATTTTATGCTTATATCCATATTAGTTTCGGAGGATTATATAGCCAAAGTAAGTATTGCTTTTTCTAAAATAATGAATAAAGTCGAGAAAATTTATTCGAAATAATAAATTTTTTCATATCACAGTTTAGTTTTATATATTGTAAGGATTAAATAAATTAACTAAATAATACAGGTTGAAGCATAAATAAATGAAAATTTGTAATTAAAGTTTCATTGAGGAATGATCTGAATTTTTGTTTCGGTAATAATTTAATATTAAGATGCAATTACAATTCAAAAAATTACAAACTGGACTTGTCCTTTTTTATTTTTGTATAATCAAATTTTAATTCTACAAATAATTTGAATCTCAACAATTTACGAACGATATTATTACAATAAATTATAAATTAAATATTAAGCTAATAATGTAATTCTAAAAACTTTTTGGATAAATTTAATTTATAAAAATTTACACATTCCTGGATTAATAGGAAAATATTATTTTAGTAATTAGTTCATATATCTATGAAAATCAACGAATGATTTTAATTTTTAAATGTTAAAATGACTGTAATGGAGAATAGCTACTACAGTAAATATATTATTTTTGTAATTCGTTATATATCTATGACCATCAAAGAATGACTTAAATTTTTTTAAATAATAAAATGCCTATTTTGGAGAATAGTTACTACAGTAAAGTCTTGAAAGAAGCATTGATCTTTCTATAAGTGAAGACAGCAGATTAAAAATGGAGATTATAATCAATTATAATTACAGTATCTCGGAAAATACATCTGTTATGGAAAGGAGATTTGAACAGATATTAAAAAACTTAAATTAAATTAATGTGTTGTTGTGTTGTGTCTAATCCTCAATGTCCGGCAGTGCGGGAAGGACATCTCATGAGTAGTCTATTCATGGATGGATAGAAAGGAGTAGATTCTCTTGTGACCCGTATTTGTGTAATGTATGGGAGAAAATCCAAGAAATTCCCATCAAATAGTCTGACTCACGAGGCAAGATGCTGTACATCATAAACGTCATCGAGTCTGTCTTTTAAAACAGTGTCTACAACAATGCTTCCAGAAATTGAACAGTCCCAATGCTCACCAGCGGCGCACGTTACCGCCGAGTCACGAGTCGGACCACTATATTTGCGGACATCGCATGAGTATGGATGGACGTTTCATGGATGGAGGGAAAGGGGACAGCTTCTATTGTGATGGAGCACCCGTAGGTAGAAGTCTGACTTGACTCAAGTGTCGCTGAAGGAGGAGGTCAGTGCCTTCCGGGAGGACTCTTATAGGGAAACTACCCCGCATTTGCTTATCGCATGGGGGGAAACCGGAGAACTTCCACCAGGTAATCTGACTAACGAGGCAAGATGCTCAATATCACGAATACCATCGAGTATCCTTGCTTTTGAAACAGTGTCTACAACAAAGCAGCCAGTGGATAGAATAATTTTCGATGCAGAGGTGGATGGAAAAAATGGACAAAGATCTGGAGACAATGGAAAAAAAAGATAGAAAAAGTAAATTTGCAAAAGGATTGTTAATAAGGCCCGAGGACTGTAGTGCTAAGAATGATGATGAAGTTTAGTACAATAAATTAATGAAAAAAAAATATTTTTAAGAAATATGGCGAATTTGTTAAATCACAAAAATACGAAAGGGATATTTTCGAAGAGAGAAATTTCGTTGATCTATTCGAAATTTATTTTACAGAAAATTCATATAGTTGTCAAGAAAAATATGATTATATTTTTTCGTGACATTTATGGTGAAATTCTATTGATAAAGTTTTTTGATGTGTTGTACTGTAATGTACTGTTACTTCCAAAGTACTGTAGTTATCAATCGTCAGTGAGCTGTCCTTCGTATACATAAGTGGTACATGAGGCCCACCGATGCTCAACAAAGAAGAAAAATATACTCTTTAATCCGCACAGACCCGGCTGTTGTCATTTCGGCTTTTTCGTATGACTTCGGGCGCTTGGTGACCTTGACCGTCAGGGTTGCGACACAGGCTACTTTCAGTTTCACCCATTATTTTTTTTACTTGTATTTTTTTTTTATCAGTTTCCATTCCAGGAAGTTTTGTTTATTTTTAGTTTGTTACGTATCATATTTTGCACAATATTAAACTGTGTTCAAGCAGTGCAATGCACAGAAAATGTTCTCGAATATAGCCCAATAGATGATTTTCAAGCGCTAATACGCGTGACGGAATAAATAGACCTCCAAATTAGCAAAAATTAGAGGAAAATGATCTAGAAAAATGCGAAAACAGATTCATAACGAGTGATTTAAATAGATCCGAACATTTCGGTGCTTCCAATAAGTTTTGTAAACCAGAAAAAGCCCAAGTTCAGGAAGTAAGAGCCATAAAACATGAAGCTAAAGCCTTGTGAGTTCTGATGCATTGAATACATTTATGAAATTTGCCAAATCCAACGAAAAATTCAATGCTGCAGAACTTATAAATTTATATAACATCTTGTTTTTTACTCTGGCAGAATCATAGAAAACTTGTCTCAACTTGTTTTAACTATAAGTGTACTGTATTATTCTTTTTTTTTTTTTTGCGCTAAGTTTTTTATTAATGCAAGAATATTCAATTTTATTTAATTTGTTGGTTTGAATTTAATTTTTAGTTACTAGAATGACAAAATATTTTGTCGGATATTTATGTCGTCTACACTAGTTCAGAATGCATGGCAAACACGTTAAATATGTAAATGTTTTAACTGTTATTTTTATTTAAGTTGATTTATCTTTGGTGTGTCTGACTTGTGGCTCAGTGGCAACGCGTGCCGTTGGTGAGCATTAGGGCTGAGATTCTATTCGCTGGCGGTTTTGTTGTAGACACTGTTTCAAAAGCAAGGGAGACTCTAGGGCGTTTGTGATGTTTTAGCATCTTGCCTCATTAATTAGACTACCTAATAGGAGTTTTCCAGGTTTTCTCTCATACAATATACAAATGGGGGTAGTTGTCCTTGAAGGCACTGCCCTCCTTCTTCAGCGACATGGAGCCAAATTAGACTTCTACCTACAAGTGTTCCATCACAAAAGAAGCTGCCCCCTTTCCTCCTTTCCTGAGAACACACGGTTCAACTAAAACTGAAAAAATTGCTTTTCTTGTTTAAAAAGAATCCTACAGAAATTGGCAAATTACAGATTTTATTCTTGGTCGTTGAAAATTCTTGCAAAACGTATATCTTCTAAACCACACCATTATAAAATTAGCAGAAAATAAATCTACTAATTCAATTTGTTTTGTATGTTAACGAAAAGAAAAACTGTTTGCCTTGCTGAAAAAAATTCTACAATGCATAATGAAGTAGGAATTCGACTACTATACAAATGGAAATGATTCCAAAATAAAAAAGTTGCTCACTCATGAGTCTGAAAGGAAGCAACTTTTTATATGAACCACACCTATCGATATCAGCTAACACCTGTTATTCCATCCATTTAAGATTTGCAAGTTTTTATATTTGTTTCTGTATTTCGTTCACGAGTTCTACCACGAGTCTACAAGATTCAGTGATGAATTAACATGATGCCCAAGGTCAAAGTCTTGCATATGACGTCAATGCATATGCGGTTCAGAAACTGTAACCGCACAACTGTTAGAAAAACCATGGCATTACTGGTTCTGGCGAATTACAATAATTATCCCTTCTAATGGCTTGACGTTGTAAATCTGATAACTGAAAAAGTTGCATATATTATAGACCTTCTATTCTATTTTTGCTTATTACTATCGAGTTATTTTTAAATTAATTCAAATATTCATTAAATTAATGGTAATGGTAAATATTCATATTTTAAATTAATAGGGTGAATTCTAATTGATATTTCAGACAGAGTTTTATGAGCTGCAATTCTAATACTGTCAACTTGTTTTTAAATGTGTTTTAATTTTAATATAACCATATTAAAAATTAGTTTAGATTACGATGATTGTATTACTTTTTTAAAATTAGAATGATGTATAAAAAGATAATGTAGATGATTAGAATGATGTATTAAAAATTAGATGATTGTATTACTTTATTAAAAATATTCTCCTTTAATTAAATTTTTATCTGACGCTTATTATAGATTGTGTAGTTTAGGACTTTTCACTGTAACACGTTCATTATTAATTTATTTTAAAATGAAATTTAAAAAAAAAATTTCTAATTTATATCATCTTTATGTGAGAAGTTACAGATAAATTGCTAAATAACTTCTTTAATTATAATTTTTGCACATATTTCAAAGAAATTTAATTAAATTTAATTTAAATTTAATTTAAATAAATTACATTTACAAAGATATTTTCATTGAATCTTTGAAATTTAATTAAATTAAATTTAATTAAATTTCAAAGATTCAATGAAAATATCTTTGTAAATGTATGTTTAGCTTGGTTTATCTCTTATATTTTAATGAACTGGGCCCAAATATAATACCTTAAAATTGTAAAATCATTAATAATTAATCATTGATAAGTAATTTGTTAATAGTGTGTGTTTTTAAGGGAAATTGTTTGTTGGTCTTTTTTTCTTTCTTTTTTTGTGTGTAATGTACATGAATTTAGTGTTACATCTCTGTGTTTCAATTATGAATAGGCACTGTAACCATTCTTCTTCTACGCCTACCCCCTGATACGCGCCAGAGCGCCTCTTGTAACGTTCAAGGAGAAATGGTTAGTTGGCCTACAGACTCTCATCTGAAAGTGGCATATATTTTGAACAGCCCTGCGCTCCTGCCAAATTCTGGCTCAAAAGTAGAGTTCATCCTTGAAGATCAAATTATCTTTTCTTTTACTTTAAATTTTGTGTTAAATATTGCATGTGTAACTATATATGTTATTTAAATCAGAATATTGTGGTGTAAATAAAAGTGTGAGTTCTAAAATCTGTGCCTCAAATATCTCAACTAACCACGCAAAAAGTAATTCAAAATTCCCATGGCGTTCAAAATGAGAAGTCATGGTTCCAATTTTAAATTCTTTTGAAATTTTATTCAATTTGTGATACATTTTATCATTCATTTTTGTCGTATTTCTTTTTGCGTTTCTATTATTAATTTCTACTAATTACTCTATTATTAAATACTAGTAATTAATTATTACTAAGGAATAAACTAATAAAGGCCTACACGATATTTTTTAAGAAAGAGGAAGTAATACGAATAATAAATATCAAATATGGAGAATGTTGTATATGTTCCAATACTAAAAACGGCATTGATATTTATCATCTAGTAATCTCCTAACTAGCAAAACAGAAAAAAAGAAGAAAAAAATCTGTCAGCGTTTTCAAAACTCGGAATGATTTTAAGGAGAAAAAATGTGTTTATGAAAAAAACTGTTGCTGCGAAATTTTTCTACGAAGAGGAAAAAAAGGAAAACTATGCCGTTTACTAATCATATTTAATTCGTTTCGTCAAAATTCTTAGTTATCAAAGAAGTTGAAGCATAACTCTGAAGTCATTAAGTATGACTATGCCTAAACTGTTCTAAGAACAGCCATTATGCAATTAATATTT
Source organism: Caerostris extrusa (assembly GCA_021605095.1). Classification (NCBI taxonomy): domain Eukaryota; kingdom Metazoa; phylum Arthropoda; class Arachnida; order Araneae; family Araneidae; genus Caerostris; species Caerostris extrusa. Next base: position 179,246 of record BPLR01004800.1, on the reverse strand, counting down.
CTGACGAAACAGCATGAAATATTTTTTAAAGTTTCTAAAGACTTATAAAATCCATAATTTCAACAACAGTTAACAAGATGTGGAGATAATTTCAACAACAGTCTGGAGTTACAGGGGCCTGATGGCCAAGTGGCTTAGGCCAATCCCGTTAAACTCTGGCGCTTGGTACCACGGGTTTCGAATTCGAGTCCGGCAATATTATGGATGTTTGTGTGGTTCGGAATCCACTTTATACCGTAGGTCTAGTCGAATAGGATAGTAGAGCGTTGTGGGGGTAGTGTTACTCGCGTCTGTAGCATATCTTCAAGCTACATGTGCCCCCTGGGTAGTGCTAAATCAGTAACAGCGTTCGTCGGTACAACCCACTTTGTGCTGATCACAGGGAAATGGCCAATACGACCCAGTCCTTGACGTAATTAAAAAAAAAACAATTGATGTTATACTTGTTATGCCATGTTAATAAATAAACTAGCTGTTGTAACTATTATAAAATACAATATTATATTACAAAAATTATTGTACCGTATGCACATTTGTACAATACAGTATTGTATTATACAGTATTGTATTATACAGTTGTATAACTATTCTAAAATACAATTTAACAGTTTGGTTAAGGAAACGTATATATTTAAAACATATATATATTAAAATATATATAATTAATTCGCAGATGTTTATAAATATAACGATAAATATGTAAAAGCATTCAACACGCCTGCTTTCATAAGTCATACAGCGACAGAATTTTAAAAAATTCCCAGAAAAATAAACCCAAATATTGTAAGAAACTTACTGATTTATAAATGAAAAGCTATTATATAAAAGGAAATATATTATATAACTACTATGTTATATAATTTGACAGTATTGTTAAAGAAACAAAATATTAATTCACGTATTTCCTTTCGTAATAGATAGCTTAATATCATTCTCAATTGAAAATTTCTATTATTTATTCGCAGATGTTTAAAAATATAACAATAGTTACATAAAAGGATTTCAACCTGCTTTCTTCAGACAAACAGTGATAGAATTTAAATAAATTCACAGAAAAATATACCCAAATAACTTATGAAATTTATGGAATTATATAACATATCAGTTATATAATAACAGAATAAATTTTGGACTAATAGAGGTTACTAATTTAAGTCTTTTTTTTTTTTTTTTTGCTAGCATAACAAAAAACAATTTTTTAAGCAAATTAATTTTTTTTACTCATATGATACTCGTAGAATTAACAGTCGCCTTACGTTATTATTTGGCAATAAAAGGAGTGAAATTATTGACTTAGTTAAAGACGTATTTTATTCAGCTGCTAACAATATAAGAAATAAATTATCTAAAATTATATTTGTTGATTTTTATTGCCACAATAGAGAGTTTTTGCATAACGTTTTTTTATCGTCCGATATTTTCTTCCTAGCGCGCATGCTCATAGAAAACATTGTACCTATTGCGTATGCTTGTCTGTAATACTTCACTACTGAGCTATTCCTATGAGCACTGGAGCTAGAACGAAAAAAATATCGGACGATAAAAATAAGTTATGCAAAAACTCTCTATGATCAGATATTTTTAGTTTCAAAATATTCCTTTCAGTGTTGCATTCTTTTAAATTCATCTTAAATAAAATAATTAAATATGATTTGTAAAATAATAATTAATGAATAAAGTTAATTAAATAGATATTTAAAAATAAAATTATATATATATATATATATATATATACACACTGAAGTGACAAAAGTCATGGGATAGCAATATGCAAATTTTCAGATAGCAGTAGCATCGCGTAGAACAGGTATAAATGCGCAGTGCTTTCGCAGAGCTTTCATTTCTGTTCAAGTTATTCATGTGAAGAAGTTTTGACGTGATGACGACCGCACGACGGGAATTAACAGACTTTGAACGCGGAATGTTAGTTGGAGCTAGACGCATGGGTCATGCCATTTCGGAAATCGTTAGGGAATTCAACATTCCCAGATCCACTGTGTCAAGAGTGTGCCGAGTATGAGATTTCAGGCATAACATCCCACCATGGACAGCGCAGTGGTCGACCGCCTGCACTTAACGACCGAGACCGGCGACATCTGCAAAGAGTCGTAAATTCTAACAGACAAGCAACACTGCGTCAAATAACTGCAGAAATCAATGTGGGACGTACAAGGGACTTGTCTGTTAGAACTGTGCGGAGAAATTTGGCTTTCTTGGGCTATTCCAGCAGCAGACCGACTCGAGTGCCTTTACTGACAGAACGACATCGCTTGCAGCGACTCTCGTGGGCACGTGAGCATATCGGTTGGTCCCTAGATGAATGGAAAACCGTGGCTTGGTCCGATGAGTCACGATTTCAGTTGGTAAGAGCTGATAGTAGGGTTCGAGTGTGGCGCAGACCCCACGAAGCCATGGTCCCAAACTGTCAGCAAGGCACTGTTCCAAGCTGGTGGTGGCTCCGTAATGGTGTGGGCTGTTTTTTTTTCATGACATGGACTTGGTCCTCTGGTGCGACTGGACCGAACATTGACTGGAAATGCTTATGTTCAGCTACTTGGAGATCACTTGCAGCCATTCATGGACTTCATGTACCCAAACAACGATGGGATTTTTATGGATGACAATGCGCCATGTCACCGGGCCACAACTGTTCGCGATTGGTTTGAAGAACATTCTGGACAATTCCAACGAATGATCTGGCCACCCTAGATCGCCCGACATGAATCCCATCGAGCATTTATGGGACATCATCGAGAGGTCTGTTCGTGCCCAAAATCCTGCACCATCAACGCTTTCACAATTATGGACGTCTATCGAGACAGCATGGCTCAATATTCCTGCAGAAGACTTCCAACGACTTGTTGAGTCCATGCCACGTCGAGTTGCTGCACTTCGCCGGGCGAAAGGAGGGCCGACACGATATTAAAAGGTATCACATGACTTTACTTCAGTGTATATATATATATATATATGAACACTGTGAAATTTTAAACTTTGAAATATTAGTATATATGTATTTCGAAATTTAAAATGTCATAGTGTTACACGTCCGTAGCATATCTTCGAGTTACATGTGCCCCCGGGGTAGAGTTAAATGAGTAACAGCGATGCACCCCTTGCTTATGGCATAAAGATTAACTGTATCTGTATTGTCAGCTGCATTTGAACAACAGCATTAATCAAAGAAACACATTCTCGTATGTGTGCGTATTCATATAAAATATAGGTGGTCTAATAAATCAAAACCATTTGTTGTGTAAATATAAACTTCTAAATAACTTCTGAAAAATTTATAAAAATATATTCCCGTAAGTAAATACAATATAATTCAGTCAAATCAATATAATTCATCTTTCAATAATTTCTATAACAAACGTGGTAAATGTGAAAGTAGAAATTTTTCATTCATGTAATGCGTCAAATATTTCGAATAAGAAAACTTTTCCCTAGTTTTAATTATATTTAATCTATTAAGACTTGATTTCATAGACTTTCATACCATTTATACCAACGAATTTCTTTTTTGGGGATATTTCAGGAAAAAGAACTGTTGTTTCAAATTACACTTTTATTTGGAACTAGTTGTACCCGGCCACACGTTTCTGTTGCTCTGTCTGGTTAAATTGGAAAAAAAAAAGAGAGAGAAAGCACAGGTTTCAAAGAAGTTTAATTTCGCAATGTATGTAGGTACACAATATTTTTGTTATTCCATGTGATATATTAACCATGTGATAAGCAATATGTGTCTAGATCTAAACCGCACTATTCTAAAGATGGTAATTGTTGATGGTTGATGGCTTTGTTGATGCTAATTGCAAATTTCAATCGAATTGGGAATTGAAATCTCTTAAAATAAAATGGCATACCCGTTGGAATAATCAGAATACGAGGAATGAAGACATCTTCACCTTTGAAAGGTTTTTGTCAAAATTGTTGCTTCTGTAATATTTCTCATTAATTTTTTTTTTTTTACTGAGAGCCCCGTGCCGATGCAAAGCTTTGGTTATTTGTTATTTCTCCACATGATAATTGGCACGCCAATTTTCAATTGCAGTATGTGCTGAGGCATACCTGGCGGATCGAGTTAATTTAAAAATTCTGTTGGATAATTATACGCTTCATTTGTTTCAATAATACTGCGGACAGACTACCACGATTTGAATGGACAATATTGTTAAGCTCGTATGCCTTTTTGTTCTTGGGGGCAAGAATAGCTCTTTCACTCGGCCAATATCGATTATTATGATTTTTTGAATATTTGGAAATACTTTTCAACTAATTCTTCTTTTAATGTTACGAGGCAATGAAATACGTCCTGAGGGTCAAATCAACCGGCACATTACCGTTCCCAATTCCCAGCAATTTATGTGAAAATTTTTCAATTGATCGATAATTTTGTAAAGAGTTAATTTCAATGTTTTGCATGTCAACACCGTACAGTATTTCGCATTTAGGCAAGCATTTATTTCGTCCGCTGGTATTTATCAAGGAATTACAGGTAATGTTGGCCTGAAATTTCCTGCAAGCAATATTAATGCATTGATATTTAAATAATGTTTCCAATCAAATCTTGAAATTATTGATCAAGAGTCTCCAGCGAATTTTTGTGTACCATTGTGCATTCATCCCAATAAGGTTGCTTTTCTGCAATATGTTTCTCATACCTGATGCTTTGAGAACATTGCCTGTGTCTTCTTGTAATTGCTGTATAGTCTTGGTATAGTAGTTTCTTTGAATATGTGAAGTTTTCCTTAGACTCGCTGCCCTCGTATGAGACGTTCAATTAATTTTTACTCGCATTCAAAATGTAATATGTAAACACTTCGTAATACACTTCCGAATGCAACAGTCGCAAAAAGCGTCATTTTGTTATAACGTGAAGAAAGCAGTTAATGTTGCAACTGGCGGATTCAGGGCCTATTTTTGCACATTTGCAGCTGTGAAATAAACACATTGTCCATTTTCTAAATGCACTGCTAAGTAAACAACAGCTGGACTTCGTTCATGTAAGGGAAATGAAAGAATTCGCCATACAGCTACATTGCTGCTTATATATCTTCCGACCTGATACTGTGCGATTTCATCGATATGTATTTCATGTAAGTACTTACAAATGTATTTGATCGATTTTGAGGAGTTACAGTTTTCCACGTTTATGTGTGCTTTGTATGGTTTTGATGGGGTTTTTTGTCTGGGTTGTTCCATTATCGCAAAGGCGATTATGGAACAACCCAGCAGTTATCTACTTCGACGTCACCGTTTCGCATTTGTATGGTTTCTAATGTATCGCCATCTTCTACTGATCTTCTTCTGTATAAAGGATATCTACCGTTTCCTGTAACTGTGTTGGATACTAATATTCTAGACAGTCCCTTAGAGCATTTTCTGTCTGTCATGCATGGTGAATTGGGATTCAGTGTACTACAATGCCCATGTATCATTTTTTTTTTTTTCGTCACAATCCTCATCGAAGTCAGCATCGGGTATTTCAGCGCATATTTCGCGGCAATTTCGTTTGAAGTGATTTTGTTATAGAGCCAGATTGGTATATGTGCATATGGCAAACCTCTTTGCCACACCAATGAGCAAGTTCAGCAGCGCACAGATCCAAATAATTCATGTTTACCGGGAAATCCATCAAGCATTTCAACTTCTGTCTGAAAACTGGGACATCATGCTATCCAAGCATGTTGTGATATCATGCCTATCCACTGACGATTGCTCAGGAAGTAACAGTTGTTGTATATCGCCCCAAGCCGAATTTCATGTGAATGTAATGAATAGGTTTGATCGCCGGTAGTGACGAACATGCGCAATTGCATCTTGAGTGTACTCATGCATATGACTGCCTATATATGAAGATGGCAAAATCGTTAATCTTCCAATCTTAATCGTATTACCATCATTTACAACTGCATCTGGCAAATAAACGTATTCTTCAGAGCGAAGCTAGCGTGTGTTACTTTTACTTTCAATAGATGGCGCTGTTTTTCAAAGGATATAAAACAGGTGCGTATTCGAATTCAAAATTTCAAAGTAATCGGTGCAGAACTTTTGGAGACTAAATATTTTGAACAAAAAACTCACGGATTGCTTTTATCTATATAATTATAAAAAAAACTCACGGATTGCTTTGATCTATATAATTATAAAAAAAACTCAAGGATATTTTTGTTGTTTTTAAATTAATGAAGGCAATATCTAAAAACTACGACTATGAAGACAATATCTAAAAACTAAACTACCACTTTAAAGGGAAGGCCATTTTAAAACAAAGGTGTACTGTTCAGGTGTTTAAGGAGGTGAATTTCTAATTATGATTCTACTAAATTAGCTTTTCACTGATAGGCAAATTAAAAGATACGTAAAAAAAAAATCGAGGAAGTTAAATCTGCTTTTGGATTTCAAGGAGAGACGTCGAACCGCCGGTGATCGTGAAGGCATCTTGATGAAGCATTTCCTATTTTTGGTTTGAGAATATTTTAAGTCACTAAGAATATTCATTAAATATTTGGCTAGAGTTAGATTATATGGTAATTAAGCATGGATAGATGTGTTGGCGAACTTTGGGTTGAAGTTTTCCTTGCTATAGTTTTATCCTATCGTCAGTGATTCTTTCTGAAATTTTTTGAAGTCAGTAGCACTGTAATCAAAATAAAATATATATATTTTAATATATATATTTTAATCCAATTCCAAATCAAAATAAAATTTGTAGGCGCATTATATACAAATTTCTGAAAAATATGTCATAAAACTTAAGTCAAATATTAAAGAAAAAAAAATAATGCGATAAAAAATGAAATTAAATACCACACAAGTTTATTTATTCTTGTATTTAAGAGACATACGAGACTGAAGTATCCTAGCGATTTCTTTAATGTTTGAGTCTATATTTGAAAGCAGATGCTCATTCACTATTTTATACATTGAAAATTTTCTCTTTTTTACACAATTTTGGTGAGGGTAGAAAATCCTAATTCACATAAATAGGACGTTGTATATTGTAGTAAAAGTTTCAAAAACTTTTTAGATATTAACACTCATTCTTCTTTTAATAAAATTCAAAAGGTTTAAAGAGACAATTTTTAGAAACTATTATCTTTTATTTACTAACATTAATTAACATAAAGGCAGAACCATTAAAATTTTTTAACTTGTTTATTAATTAAGATGAGAAGGTTTAAATATTCTTTGGGTATTTCCCCCTTTTGGTACTCCGTAAACGGTACGCCAGTTGCTAGTTAAAGAGACAATTCCTTATGTTTAATCCTCAATTGACGACCAGAAGATATAACTACTAGTTCTTCTTGTTAATATTAGATGATCAACTTGACAGTATAACATAAAGGCTGAGAACCTCAAAAGGTTGTAATGGAAAAATTTTTAACGTTTGATAATTACACGCTTCTAGTAGTTAGCTATGGAAGTTACAGCCCCTTGGTTTTCGGAAATATTCTTTGCTAAATAATTTTTTTCTAAGTTTTTTTTTTTCTTCTTCTTCTAATGCAGCTGGCAAATAGACCGTGATCTTTCGCCATAGGGTGCGCCGATGTTACTCACTTTGCATTACCCAGAAATTTCGCGTGTGAACTTGATGGTAGGCCACGGATAAATAACAATGCCCCCGCATTTAATAATAGGCTCTTTTTTAATATTTCTATTTTTCACCGAGACCTACGGCAAAGTGGATTCGAACCAAATCTACAACACCCATGGGCAAAGCCGGGATTTGAACCCGATACCTGTGGTACCGAACGCCAAACCTAGCCATTCGGCCATCAGCCCCCACCCCATATTTTTTCTTTCTAAGGTTCATAGTTGAAAACACTTGTTCATATATATAAGATGAAGCAAACATAGCACTGATTTTCTGGACGTGAGATATTAAATTTAAAAACTTACTTTCGATCATGATTCGCAAAACACTAACTTTGGAATATTTAGGAACAAATGCTTGAGATGATTGTTAAATTGCAATTCAATTCAACCTACAAATCAGACCTCACTGCTACACAATTTACGTTGAAAGGCATGGTAAAGTACGATTACACATATAAAAATGAATATGACATATAAACCAAATTGTCATATGTTGAAACAAGGCTCAAACTTTTTACAGGAAAGCGATTCGATAACAGCACAGTAAATTATAACGTTACTACTCTCTATATAGATATGATCATACAAAATGCTTTTAATAACAAAAACTGAGAGAATAAATTTATTGTGTGTATCTGCTATTTAAAATAACCCGAGTTGTAGCATTTTCACATATGTCTGTAGCATGTAGCAAGCCAAATATTTGCCCCAAAACAAATCAATTTTGTGTGTTTTCATTCAAATATATTATTAAAGATTTATTAATTCTTTTTTTTTCTTCAGAAAAATGAAAAGTATTCATTGAATTGAAAAGTATGTAATAAGTATTCTTTATAACGAAAATTCGTTGGTAATAATGAATGAATTAATATTAATGCAGCTCAATGCATACACAGAATAATATCATTAATCATAATATTTTGATTTCAAAATCAAAAAGAACTTTTGACCTTGAAACTTAAAATTTGTTTTTCGTATCATATTTATCCTGGAGCAATTCGTCATTAGAAGTTGCGCAAATGTGGTAAGTTTACTTTTTTAACAGATGAATCATTTAAAAAATAAATAAATAAATTCGAGGTAATTAAGCAAATTGGGCAATTTTTACAACTATAGATTATAACTCGGATGTGGTCAAATAAATTTCGAGCTCCTTCATCTTTTATCACTTTAGTAAAAATATTAACTGATTAGAGTTGAATAAATTCTACGGTCATTCTTGCACACTTTAGGATAATTAGACCGGGACCTGCAGTTTAACGGATTCCGAAGCACTAACAAACGTCCATGCCACCGTCAGGATTTGAACCTGAAGCCTGTGATACCAAAGGCTACAGTTGAACAGAAGCAAAAAAGCATTTCGAAGATAAAGAGATAATGTTTTGCGATCCTAAAATGAAAAATTAATTTAATATGAACAAGAAAATTGTTTTTTTCAATAGCGCAACAGCCCCATGGTTCTTCTTCTTCAATGGTGCAGCAGCCCCATGGTTCTTCTTCAGAGGTGCAACAGCCCCATGGTTCTTCTTCTTCAATGGCGCAACAGTCTATGGGGGGCCAAGACCGTCTTACTACTGGCAGATTCCGAAACATGAGTTGTTTTCTTATTAAGGGGTAGTGTTGTCAGCCCAACGCTCAACAGTCATATTATAGCGGGACCTACAGTTTTAAGTGGATTCTGAACAGCTACAAACAACCGTGACACCGTCGGGACCCGAATCGAAGCTTGTGGTACAGATCGCCATAGCACTAGTCGCTCGGCCTACATGAATATTAGGTTCAAAATATTTCAATAAAGTTAAAAATAATTAAAAATTACATGAAAAATATAATGTTTATATTGCCACAAAAAATGAATAATATATATTTTGACAATTTAATCTTTAAATGTATTCTGATATCGGCCATTTACTTGCAACGAATCAGTAAATATCTTACTCAAGTGATAAAATTGTTTTGTTTTTTTCATTCATTTTTTGTATTCCAATATAGTATACCACGAAAAGACTACAGACAAATAAAAAAAAGGAAGTATATTACAATCAGTGTTACTTCCGTATTTCATGCAGTATGGGAGATAACCCAGAAAAGACTTATCTCGGAAGTTCGGAAGTTCAACAATATCGGAGAAGGAATCTTCATTTAGTGAATCAGCAAAAGTTGTGACGTAAAATTCAAGTTGCGAGACACTCAAATACGCATGATCTTCATCAAAAACTCCTCGTTTTTTACGTTGATTGGATATAGTTATACGAGAGAAGTGAAAATCCTTAAAATCTTTTTACTTCTCAATCATGTTTGATAGTGAGAATTTGGATGCAGCAGTTTCGGAAGATGGGTGTTATGGGTTTAATCCTCATCTTTATTAAATTATTGCCATTAAAAATAGTTAATTTTCGTGAACTAACATAACTTATTTGACAGCAGTCGGGCTTTGATTCTGATTTTTAACTCATTTTTCTCACGAGTAACTTAAACATGAGTCACAGTTCTAGAATACCGGAGTAGGAATCTTCTTTTTTAGTGTATCGGCAAATGGCTTACACAAAAATCGTAAAATTCTATTTGCGAGACACTAAAATACGCATGATTATCATTGAAACTCCTCGTTTTTATATTGTTTGGATATAGTTAAAAATTCTGAAAATCCCAAGAGAAATGTAAAAAAATCTATTTACTTCTGAGTCATACTTCGTAGTTAGAATTTGCTTAGAGCAGTATCGGAGAAAAAAAAAAAAAAGATTATAGTTTTAATCCTTGTCTTCATTAAATTTTTGTCATTAAAAATAGTGAATTTTCATGAGCTATCACAGTTTATTTGACAACCATCGGGCTTTCTTTCTGGTTTTTAACTTATTTTTCACAATCGTAACGTAAATATCAGTCACAGTTCTAGAATACCGGAGAAGGAATCTTCTTTTTAGTGTATCGGCAAAATGTCTTATACAAAATTCGTAAAATTCTATTTGCGAGACACTAAAATACGCATGATTTTTATATTGTTTGGATATAGTTAAAAATTCGGAAATCCCAAGAAATATGTAAATCCTTAAAATCTATTTACTTCTGAAGCAGTTTTGGAAGAAGAGATTATGGGTTTAATCCTCGTCTTCATTAAATTATTGCCATTAAAAATAGTGAATTTTCATGAGCCATCACAGCTTATTTGGCAACCGTAGGGCTTTGATTCTGGTTTTTAACTAATTTTTTTCACGCGTCACAAATATGAGTTACAGTTCAAGTATATCGGAGAAGGAATCTTTTTCCCCCTTTTAGTGTATTGCAAAATTGTGTCTTAAAATTCTGGCATATAGGAGGTGAAAGCGAAGAGCTGCTGTTAAATCAGAAGAAATTAATGCTACATATATTTAATGAGAAGAAGCTAAAATTTATTTCTTACTTAATCTTTTATTTGTAAAATATTTATTCATAGCGATAATTCTCTATGTTTTTTGTACTCGAATGATTACTTATTTTAAATAGTATTTAAGATCACCTCATGTTACAAAACCATATTTATAATTTACAAAAAAAAAAAAAAAAAAAAAAAAATTGCAAAGTATAAATTAAATTACAATTTAATAAATTTTTTATTCATTTTTACCTGTAAAATTGTGAGTTTTGTTTAAGAGTAGGGTTTTTCTTTTCCATGTTCAGTTTTTTATTGTGTCCTGGACCACTTTGAGCATTTCTTTTTGATTTTTTTTTTAAATTCCTTATATTAGCTCACACTGCCCTATATATATCTTGTTCAAATTTTCAATCGTTAGTAAAACACTTTTTATTCACCCCTCAAGTTCAAAACATTTTTTTTTTGAACTTGTAGTGGATGACACTTGATGTTAACACAGTTTTTTCAAATATTAATTCGTTAATTACATTTAATTAATGAATTTTAGTTTTTTTATATTTAAGTTGCATGTATCTACCAATAGATGGCGCCAGATAAACTTAAAAAAATGAATGAAAATTATTTATAAAGGACTTCCTGCAATATATTGAGGAAAAAAAGAAGGAATTGACTTAAGAAATTTTTTTTTTTTTTTTTTTTATATTACTTGTTTTAATTTCTTTCACAAGGTTTTTTTTATGTACGATACTTTTTAAATTACTCTCACGAACTATTTTCATTGGTTTATTTACGAGTTAATAATTATATGATTCCATAAAGTAAAATTGCTTTAAAAGATCGTCTGGTGATAGCAAAACATAATTATGTTTCAAAATGAAAAATGAGAATTTTCAAGAAAAAAAAAATCATTTGGAATTCTATAGTTTGTTTTTCTTTAATTGCTGTAAGGCTTTTTGTTCTTACATTAAATTCTAAATTTTATGGGTATAGAGGCCCCACCGATTTTTTTTTCCTTTTAATTCAAATTACCTATAAAATAAAGCAGTAAATACTACAGTTTTGACTTGTCATGTAAATGGGGGCTTTTTCCCGAGTAGCTGTGCTCTGGCGCTCGGTACAATTGGTTTCGAGTTCGAGTCCCGAAAGGTGCCATGGGTTTTGTAGGGTTCAATCCACTTTAAAAGAAAACAGGTCTGGTTCTTTTAGCATAAGCTTTGCATAAGATGACCGTAGAGCGATAAACTAAAATTGTCACTGTACGGTCATTTTTTGCACACTTTGGGCTAACTTTACCGTGGACCTCATCCATTTAACGTTTTAACCACTAATAAACATCCTGTGTTGCCAATAACCAATTGGTATCTTTGCCAAGCGCTAGCCAATCTTACAGTGTATAACAGGAAGCAAAAAACGCGATTTTGATAATGTTTCATTTTAAAATTTAAATATATAAAAATTTATATGAAAACAGCTTTCGATTGAGATTTGTATGAAAAATATTTTTTTTAGTTAAATTTATGTCTTTAATAATTGATATAGCTGAATAACAAACATATATTTGAATTTAATATTTAAAATGAACAGTTAACCTTGAATTTTTTTTTTTCGCATTATATTTATTTTGAAAAAGTTGATTTCTAAGAGTTACGTAAAAATGCCAGTTAGCTTTTTTAAAACAGATGATTCATACTAAAATATCATATTCTGAGAAATAGAGCAAATTGAACATTTTTTACAAACACTTATTTCACAACCGGTTTGTTTCAGACGAATCACGACAATCAATTGCGCACTTCTTTCATTCTTTTTTTTTTTATTACTTTAGCAGAAACATAAACATTGTACGTTAAAAGAAAAGAGCAGTTTGAACTGAACACAAACAAAATACTGCTTTTCTAAAATAATGTCTAAAATTATAAAATTATAAAATTATAAAAAAATATATAATTATAAAAAAATATAAAATTATAAAAATATCGATACCTCAAAATGATGATATGAGATTTCTATTTAATTAATTTAAAATAAATAATTAAAAATATTTCGGCGTTATTATTCTTAAAATTGAGCATAATTAAAAGAAAATGAACGATATTTATCAATCTATTTTGATATAAGAATTCTACTTTTCTAGTATTCAAATTCTAATTTATTAGTTCTCCATTGAAAATGTAATAATTATTATTAGCACTTTGAGTCATTTTTCGTGTCAAAAACTAAGCATAATTTTCACCTACTCTTCCATAATTAAGATAAAATGAATAATTAAAATATTTCAACATTATAATTCTAAAAATTCAGAATAATTAAAAAAAAAATGAACGATATTTTTCAAGCTATTTTAGTATAAGAATTCTACATATTCTAACATTAAAATTCTAATTTATTAATTTTAATTTTTTAATGTAATAATTATTATTAGTGTTTTGAGTCATTTTTCGTGTCAAAAATTAAGCATAATTTTTACCTACTCTTCCATAATTAAGATAAAATGAATAATTAAAATATTTCAACATTATTATTCTAAAAATTCAGAATAATTAAAAAGAAAATGAACAATGTTTTTCTAACTATTTTAATATAAGAATTCTACGTATTGTAGTATTAAAATTCTAATTTATTAGTTTTCCATTTTTAATGTAATAATAATTATTATTAGCACTTTGAGTCATTTGTCGTGTCAAAAACTAAGCATAATTTTTACCTGCTCTTCCTTAATTAATATAAAATGAATAATTAAAATATTTTACGACATTATTATTCTTAAAATTGAGAATAATTAAGATAAAGAAAATTAAGATAAAGAATAATTAAGAGAATAATTAAGATTTTAGATTTATAGACAGAATATTTAAGATTTGAGAATAAGTAAGTTAAAGAATAATTAAAATAAAGAAAATGAACGATACTTTTCAAGCTATTTTGATATAAGAATTCTACATATTCTAGTATTAAAATTCTAGTTTATTAGTACTCCATTTTTAATGTAATAATTATTATTATTAGTGCTTTGAGTCATTTTAAGAAACTACGCATAATTTTCACTTGCTCTTCATTAATTAAAATAAAATGAATAATTAAATTATAAGGATTATATTAATCATTATAATTTAATAATAATGATCATATTTCATCATTATTGTTCGTAAAATTGAGAATAATTTAAAAAAATGAAATATTTTTCAATCTATTTTGATATAAGAATTCTACATATTCTGACATTAAATTTCTAATTTATTAGTTTTCTTCTTTAATGTAATAACTATTGTTAGTGTTTTTGAGTAATTTTTCGTGTCAAAAACTAAGCATAATTTTCACCTACTGTTCTTTAATTAAGATGAAAGAAATAATTAAAATATTTCACCATTATTATTTTAAAAATTGAAAATAATTAAAAATGAAATACACGATATCTTTCGATCTATTTTAATAGAAGAATTCTACATATTCTGGTATTAGTATTCTAATTTATTAGTTCTCCATTGTAAATGTAATAATTATTATTAGTGCTGTGAGTCATTTTTCGTGTCACAAACTAAGCATAATTTTCACCTGTTCTTCCTTCCGCATAATTTCATATCCTTTAAGAAAATAAATAAAAAACTATCCTGCTCCTACGCTTTCTCTACAAAGGTTTCCTTTGGCTTCTTTTGGTTTTATTAGAACTAAAAAAAAAAAACCGGAACACCACAATCTTTCATTTATCGCCGCTTTGGATGTGTGCCAAAAGCGCCAAGCGAGAATCACCTAAGACAATAAGGTTTTAAAGGATTAATTGCATTGAGTAACATTTCTAAAAATAAAGTATCTAATCTGAAATTTGTGTCAGGTGCAAGGTCGGATTTAGATGAAAAGAGGCCCTAGGCTATTCCACCACCCTTCACCTCCCATTTTTAAGTTTGTAAATTACATGAGAGATAATAAAATACATCATTACTGTGATATATATCAATATGTTAAACGAAACATGTTGTGATTGGTACTTATCTTTAAAAAAAAATGCTGCAAGGTTAATAAATTTAAAAAAAAAAAAAAAAAAAAAAAAGTCGAGAACACTTATTTGGACATTTATTCTCAAAAAAAGTTTCAGCAGGAATTATTATGAATTTACAATTTTATGTTTGTTTATTAGTCATATGTGTAGAATTTTATCCATGATATCCAAAAAATTTTCCAATCCAGTTTTATCCAGAAAGTTATCCATGATAGCAGTTTTTGATTGCAAAATAGGGTCCTGAATTATGTCTTTAATATCTTTATTCAAATGTATTCCATTTTTGATTAAAAATCACTTACATCATATTTTCTATCAAATTAAATTAAATGTATTCAATACACTGAAGATTAAAAGCAAATCAATTCAGATAAATTTATTTCATAATTTCTCCTTATTTTCGATTCAGTGTTAGTGTTTACTGTTTTTAGAATAGTGTAATTCTAATTTTGCCAACAATTTGAATGTAGGCCCCTCTTGATCTTGAGGCCCTAGGCTGAAGCCTAGTTAGCCTATAGGAAAATCCGGCCCTGGTCAGGTGAAAGGACTCTCGAGTCGACATTTTTTATACAGACTCCTGATTCCCCACACTTAACCCTATTTTATGAACTGCTATCTTTACTAATGGGTTTCGAAAATTTATGAAATAAATATAATTACTTTTATTGAACTTATATGCCTGTAAAAAGTTTTTTCATTAATAAAGTAGGGCCTGAATGGCCGAGTGGCTAGCGGTCTGGTGCTCGGTACCACAGGTTTCGGGTTCGAGTCCCGGCGGTGCCATGAGTGTTTGCAGTGGTTCGGAATCCACTTTAAACTGTAGGTCCTGGTCTGTTTAGCCTAAAGTGTGCACAAGATGACCGTAGAGCGACAAAAACCAAACCATTAATCAAGTAATTTTAATTAAATTAAAAACTGTAATATTTACATTAACTTAAAAATATCAATGTACTGTAAATTTGCTTACAAAAAAATATACATATATATATATATAACCCTTTGGCGCTCAGTACCACAGTCTTTGGGCTCGAGTCTCGGTGGTGCCATAGATGTTTGTAGTCTACTACACCACATCCCATCACTGTGCCTAGGACTGAGTTGCCCTTTTACAGTTTGGAAATGATGTGGATGAGAAGCTTCATTGGGCTCTGTGACTCTCTATAATCATATTAGATCGGGAGCTATCGCTTAAAGTGGATTCCGAATCACTACAAACATCCATAACACCGCCGGGACTCGAACCCAAAACCTGTGGCACCGAGGGCCAGAGCTCTAGCCACTCAGCCATCAGCTTGCAGAACATTGGGCGTAGGGCTGACAACTCTCCCCCGTAAAAAGAATCATTTCCTGTCTCGAAATCTGCTAGTAGGCAGACGGCCTTGGCCCACCATGGGGTTGTTACGCCAATGAAGAAGAAAATTTATATCTTTTAAAAATAACAGTACTAAATTAACAGGTATCAATGTATTATAGAATATTTAAAGCTAAATAAAAGAAAATTGTATATGTTAATAAAAAATAAATACTATTTGGGATACATTAAATATTATTTGTTTGTATAAATGAAATGTTTTTTTAATAAATTCTTCCATTGTTGATCTAAGACAGGTTTCTATAAGTCTCAGTGCCGTGAAAAGTCTCAGCCGACTCCTTCAAAAAATTTACTTTCGACACCGACTACTGCACCTCTGGGCTGCTGCTGGCCAAGTGGCTAGCCTTTTATGTCACAGGCTTCAGGTTCGAATCCTTGTGGTGGCATGGAGTGGTTCAGAATCCACTTTAAACTGTAGGACCCTGTCTGTTTAGACCTCGTGTGCACAAGACGACCGTAGAGACAAACCAAATCAAACATTCAAACTTTTTTCAAACTTTGTATAACATATTACATATAAAATATAAAAAAAAAAGGAATTTACAAAAAACAGAACTTGAAAATGACAATATTGAAAATAATTTACAAAATTCTTGAATTAAAAAAAATTGCTTTAAAAAATTAGATTTTTACCAAAGAGTTTACAGGGATTTTTATAAATCTAACTACAAACTTTTAGAAACTTCACCTCTTAAAATTTTGGCTGCTAAAGAAATGTAATTTACCAAAAACGTTACTTATAAATATACTGTTAGTCCAAAAAATGAACAGTTTCAGTATTTCTAGAGATTTACATATTTAAGAATGATTTATATATGGATGCTTGTAGTGGTTCGGTATCCACTTTAAATCCTAAGTTCCTGGTCTAATATCATTCACAAATTTATAAAATAAATTTAATCACTTTTATTGAACTCATGTATCTGTAAAAGGTTTTCCATTAACAAAGTATTTTTTAGATTTTCAAGTAGTAATATTTGCATTAACTTTAAGTATACATGCACTGTAAATTTGCTCACAAAAAAAATATATTTCAAAACTCAGTGCCACAGGCTCGGGTTCGAGTCTCAGCGGTGACATGGATGTTTATAGTGGTTCGTAACTTACTTTACACGTAGGTCTGGTCTAATATGTGGACTGTAAAGCATTAGGTGTAGGGCTGGCAAGCCCACAGGGCCCCGTAAAAAAACGCATTCCCTGTTTCGAAATTCCCCCTCGAAGAAAAGAATATAACAGGTGGGCTGAAAGGTTTGTAGGTTAACACGTAGATGGCGCTACTAGTATTAAATCCATATGATTTTTAGTTTAGCGAACCTTCAAAAGACACGTGTATAAACAATAACGAATTGATGATTCTAAGCAGTGTTTGCAGCTGTTCAATCGTAATAAACCCGAATTTTACGTCGATATGTGACAATGGATGAAACAGGGCTCCATCATTTCACACTTGAGTCCAATTGACAGTCAGCCGAGTGGACTGCACGTGATGAACACTAAAGATGCTATAACTTCACTAAAAATGCATGTCCAAATATTCATTCACGATATCTCCAACACGTTCCTTTGATATCTTTAGGGTCTCAGCTATGTCAATCAACTTCACTTTACGGTTATCAGAAATTATTTTGTGGACTTTTTGATGTTTTCGTCGGTAACAGCCTCTTTGGGGCGTCCACTGCGTGCATCGCCCTCGGTGCTCATTTCGCCTCGTTTAAAATTAGCAAATCACTTCTCTACGGTTGATTTTCTGGTGCAAAGTCTGAATAATGTTTATCACGCCAAGCCTTGGATTCAATAGTATTTTTTTCGCAAAAAGTAATGCTTTATTAACACACGAAATTCATTTTTTTTATCCATTTTTTTCAAACTAACAAAGTTGCTTCACTAAAAAAGCTATAACTCACATACTAATAGTGCAACAGCTGTCAAATTTATACACGTCTTTTGAAGGTTAGGGCTAACTAAAAATTATATGGATTTAATACTAATAGCGCCATTTATGTGTCAGCCTACGAACTTTTCAGTCCATCTGTTAAAGAATTTTTTTTTTTTTAAATAAAAATTTGAAATATTACATTTCCAAAATTTTTTTTTACCATTTTTGTTCTTGGTTTTGTTTTTATAACAAAGGTTTTATTATACACTGAAGTGACAAAAGTCATGGGATAGCAATATGCAAATTTTCAGATGGCAGCAGCATCTCGTAGAACAGGTATAAATGCGCAGTGCTTTCGAGAGCTTTCATTTCTGTTCAAATTATTCATGTGAAGAGATTTTGACGTGATGATGACCGCACGACGGGAATTAACAGACTTTGAACGCGGAATGTTAGTTGGAGCTAGACGCATGGGTCATGCCATTTCGGAAATCGTTAGGAATTCAACATTCCCAGATCCACTGTGTCAAGAGTGTGCCGAGTATGAAATTTCAGGCATAACATCCCACCATGGACAGCGCAGTGGTCGACCGCCTGCACTTAACGACCGAGACCGGCGACGTCTGCAAAGAGTCGTAAATTCTAACAGACAAGCAACACTGCGTCAAATAACCGCAGAAATCAATATGGGACGTACAAGGGACTTGTCTGTTAGAACTGTGCGGGAAAATTTGGCTTTCTTGGGCTATTCGAGCAGAAGACCGACTCGAGTGCCTTTACTGACAGAACGACATCGCTTGCAGCGACTCTCGTGGGCACGTGAGCATATCGGTTGGTCCCTAGATGAATGGAAAACCATGGCCTAGTCCGATGAGTCACGATTTCAGTTGGTAAGAGCTGATGGTAGGGTTCGAGTGTGGCGCAGACCCCACGAAGCCATGGACCCAAACTGTCAGCAAGGCACTGTTCAAGCTGGTGGTGGCTCCGTAATGGTGTGGGCTGTTTTTTCATGGCATGAACTTGGTCCTCTGGTGCGACTGGACCGAACATTGACTGGAAATGCTTTTATGTTCAGCTACTTGGAGATCACTTGCAGCCATTCATGGACTTCATGTACCCAAACAACGATGGGATTTTTATGGATGACAATGCGCCATGTCACCGGGCCACAACTGTTCGCGATTGGTTTGAAGAACATTCTGGACAATTCTAACGAATGATCTGGCCACCTAGATCGCCCCACATGAATCCCATAGAGCATTTATGGGACATCATCGAGAGGTCTGTTCGTGCCCAAAATCCTGCACCATCAACACTTTCACAATTATGGACGTCTATTGAGACAGCATGGCTCAATATTCCTGCAGAAGACTTCCAACGACTTGTTGAGTCCATGCCACGTCGAGTTGCTGCACTTCGCCGGGCGAAAGGAGGGCCGACACGATATTAAGAGGTATCCCATGACTTTTGTCACTTCAGTGTATACCAGTACACGTGTTTTATGATTTAATGTTCATATCAGTTAGATTGCGGTCTAATTTGCCAGCTGCATTAGAAAAAAATATTCATATCAGATTCACAATGTCTGTTCAGTTGAATAAACAACAAAAAAGTAATACGTTTTCATATATTGCATAATCTTTTGATTTATGAACTGGCAACTGGCGTACCGATTACGGAGTACCAATGGGGATAGACCCTTAACCTTCTCATCTTAATTCATATATAAATTTACGATTAATAATTGGCTGCTTAATGTTACTATACGATAAAAATTAAAAATTTTAAAAATATTAAAAGTAAGATAAAAATAAAAAGTTAAAATTGAAATTAAAAAAATTTAAATCAAAAATTCGTTACAATTAGGGACCAGCTTATTATTATTTTTTTTTTTGTTCTAATGCAGCTGGAAAACACGTAGACAGTTGTCTGTTATGCCATAAGCAAGGACTGCACCGACGTTACTCGTTTAGCACTACCCAAGAGGTGCGTGTATCTTGAAGATAAGCTACGGACGCGGAATAACAATATCCCCGGCAAAGTAAATAAAAGTACGATAAAAGTAATAATAAAAATTAAAAAGAATTTAAATCAAAAATTCGTTACAATTAGAAACCAGTTTTTTTTTGTTCTAATGCAGCTGGCAAACACGTAAACAGTTGTCTTTGATGACATAAGCAAGGGCTGCACAGACGTTATTCATTTAGCACTACCCAGGAGGTGCATGTAGCTTGAAGATAGCTACGGACGCGGTGTAATAATATCCTCGCAACGCTCTGATCCTGATAGACCGGGACCTACGGTTTAAAGTGGATACCGAACCACTCCAAACATCCATGGCACCTCCGGGACTCGAACCCAAAACCTGTGTTACCGAGCGCCAGCCACTCAGGCCCGAGGGACCAGTTATAAATGCCATAAAAAATATTGTATTTGGTTATGTATTTTGAACGTGTGGGGCCGTAATGATGGATTCAGTAAACTAAAATTGATTTATAAAATTATTTACTTCTGGTACTTGCGACAACTTCAAATCTGGTTTATAGAACTCGTTGATAGCTTGATATTTTTACAAATGAAACATTACTTCGACATTTTAAATACTTGTTAAAAATGTTGAACACTTTTTCGAATGTAAAATGGACATTATTTATATTGTTTATATTATACGCGAAAGAAAACTTGGAAAAATGGAGCCAGTTTGACAATGTCAAGACTGAATCCGCAACCTTTACCTTCAAAAGCATTCAAGACCTAGTTAAAGTCAATTCATTCAAGATATCTATATTCAACATCAACCTCAATGCGTTCATTCTAATGTCAACATCATGATTTCATTAATTGCAATATTAAATCTAGAATGTATTTATTCTATTGTCAACTTCAAGATTTTATTAACAATAATATTAAATCTAGAAATTGGAACTAATTATTACAATAACAAATAATACAATTCGGTTTTTTTTTTCTGAATGAGTAGTAATTTGGAATTCTAAATTTGGATAAGAATTTGGAATTAACTGTTTGTTCATTTATCAAATAATTAGAATCCACGAATTTTTAGAATAGAAGTGAAAAAAAAAACTGATGATTTTTTTTTTTTTTTTATATATTTTGATATCTTTTCTATTTAAACTTAAACAAAGATAGTTTAACAGCAGAAAAAAAATTTAACAGAACGAAATAAAATAAATTAACAGAAGAAAATGGAACAGAAGAATTCAATTATTTTTTAGAAAACAGAAAAAAATGATACTTTTGCATGATGGATATTTTTGCGAATGTAAAATGGGCAATATTTACTTTAAACGTGTAGAAAACTTGAAAAAAATGGATTCAACTTGACAGTGCCAAGACTGAATCCGTAGCCTTTTCCTATAAAGCATTCACGGGGCCTGAATGGCCGAGTGGCTAGCGCTCTGGCGCTCGGTACCACAGGTTTCGGGTTCGAGTCCCGGCGGTGCCATGGTCGTTTATAGTGGTTCAGAATCCACTTTAAACCGTAGGGTCCGGCCCCAATAGGATCGTAGAGCGTTGCGGTGGCATTGTTACTCCGTGACTTATCTTCAAGTGACATGGGCCCCATGGTAATGCAAAGTGAGTAACGTCTGTGCAGCGCTTGCCTTAAGGCATCCAAGACCAAGCTGTCAAAGTGCTTGCCAGCTGCATTAGAACAAAAAAAAAAAGCATTCACACCTTATTGTCAACCTACTTAAGATTTCTATATTCAATGAATTCTAATATCAAGATTTTATTAACAATAATATTAAATCTAGAACAATTATTAATAATAAAAATTCGGTTTTTTTTTGTTTTGTTTTTTTCAATATGAACTAATTTAGAATTCTAAATTTGGAACTAACCGCGCGTTTATTTATAAAAATATTAGAAATTAGAATATTATAATTCTTATATTAGAATAATATTAGATATATAAGAATATAGAATAATATTAGAATTCTTAGAATAAAAGTGAAACTGGTGTTTTTTTTTTTTTTAAATTCCATTGCTAAATATTTGATATTTTTCTCTTTAAATATAAACAAAGAAAGTTTAATATAAGAATAATAAAAAGAAGAAAAAAACATTTAACAAAAAAAAAAAAAAAAAAAAAATTAACAGAAGAAAAAATTTGAATAAAAGAATTAAATTATTTTTAAAAAATCGAAGAATTCAATTTTTTTATTTCAAATTGGCATCAGCTATAAAGAATCAAACGCACGGGAAAAATAAATTCTAATATGGTTTTGAATAAATCCGATTTAACTACTTTCATTTAATGTTTACGATGATTTAATGTTATGTAATTTAACTTCTCTGTAGCTGGTAATTAGGAGTGGGGAGAATGAAATACAAAAAAAGAAGAATAATTATAGAAAAAGCCCACTAAACCTTGAAAAAGCGTGGCTTTGTATCATTTAAGGGTTACTATGCCTTCACATATTTCTTCGCCAAACAGTATGTTCATTTTGAAAAACGCCGCCACATTTCACCCCATCTGCAATGGGGGAAGACCGTTACGATCAGCAATTTTTGTGTAGTATCTTTGTTACTCACTGGTTTCTCCTTTCCAGACTGAGAGTCTATCGCTTACATTGCCGGAGATAAAAACGCTTTCCGGATCGTTTCATTTTCACTGCTGCTTCCTTCTCAGATTAGAATAAAGAAAAACAAATCACATAATTCCTAAGTTTTTTTCCATTATTCTATCTGTTTAATTATGTAAGCGAGCGAACCCTTGGGCTATTTTTGGTTATATATTTATTTACGTTGAAGGACGTGTTGGCGATGTGATCGACAAAATAAAAGCGATAAATTACTCACATCGATTTTGTTTGGCGGGATAAAATATTCACTGCTGCTCTCTGTCCGGTCTTTACATTTAAGACCACCAGGGCTTAAAGACTTCTGGCTTATCTGGTGGCATAAGTTGGTTTTATGTGTCATTAGATTTTATACTAAATTATTTTTAAATTAAATATCTCTTTAACTAAAAATGGAATTCGAAGATATTTTATTATTAGTCGGTGGTTATGGAAAATTTCAGAGGAACTTGACATTTTTTTTTCTAATACCGGTGTCTTGTGCCTTGCCATGCTTTTGGATGAACTTTATTTTCATGGTGTCCGTTCCTGACCATTGGTGTTATGTACCAGAACTAGCTAATTTAAGTATGTCTCAACAAAAAATGTTGATCGGCCATCCTAGTAATCCATCGTGCACTATGTACAACCTGAACTACAGCCAAGTACTAGATGGTGAGAGCTTCGTTGCACCTAATAATACAGACACTTACATGTCATGTGTTAATGGATGGGCCTATGATAAACAGAATTATGACGTAACTGCTGCTACTAAGGTAAGTGACTGAGTTATTTTATTAGAATTTTGGATTTACTTTTTATTTTTAACATCAACATTAGTTATAAATTAGAAGATGTAACATCTTAAAATTGTTATATTTTTGATAAAGTACTACACTATCTTTAAATATTATTGCTAAGAAATTTTTTTATCTTGAGTTTATTTGTTTATAAAAATACATATCTTGTTTGTTTAAGTTATATATCCGAACTCTATCTATTTGTAAAACTGAATACAAAATTAAAAGTTGAGATAGATTGAGATAGCCTTTTGAGAATCAAAAATGTAAAATTCTGTTTTTAAATTCTAATCTAAATGTTAAATGTAAAATTCTGTATTAAATTTTAATTCAGCAAAAAATTTTTAATTAATTGTTTTAATCTGCTATTTTATTTGTGCGAGATTTGGATTGTTTATTAAAATAAATTTTCACTTGTAATAATTTATATTTGCTAAGGAAGATTGGATTAGAAACTTACTCAAGAAACTGATATCTATTTGAAATATCAAAAGCGTGAAACGCTAGTTATTTTAAACCGAGATTAAGTGTGAATACGATCTTATAAATAATGATCGAATAATCTGTATGTGATGAATTTTCTAACAATGCAGTTTTTTTTTTATATATAAATTATTTTTGCTGTTTAATTTAACTCTCATTTTTGTGTATATCTTATTGTAGTAGTTAAACTGCTTATAATTATTTTGAGGTAAATTTAGTTATCGTAGTATTTTCTTATCTTATCGCAAAGCTAACCATTTTTAATGTTTGTGCTAGAACATATGTATAATGTTAATAGTATGCATAATGTACTATATGTATAATTGTATATAAAGAAATTATGGACCTAAATTCGATATATAATATAGTTTTAATACGCATTAAAATTGAAGTTTAATATAAGAGACTGGTTAACCGTTTCTGGTTCCGGTTGGTATAGAGACTGGTTTAAGAATAGCTTCTTTCCTATTTGTCACTTGAATTTATTATGCATTAATAATAATTTTAGAGAATTGACGCAAGTTTTTTATACTATAATACTTTTAGGATTAGTTTTATATGGCGATTGTAATACTTTTAGGATAAAATATACAAAGAAAGTAATTTTTAAAATATTTATTTATTATCGGATATAAAATATTTATTTACTTAAAATATTTAAAATATATTTATTTTATTTTTTTTTTTTTATCAAACTGAAGTAAACGGACCAGTAAGCAACACTATTTTTGTGGCTAATTTCTGTAAGATTTATGAAAATATTTTACATTGTATAAAAAGAAATACATTAATTTATTAAAAAAATATTTTCTGTGAAATAGAAATATCATGACTTTTTTCCAAATCAAATTAATTTCAGAAGAAATATATTTTGCTCCAGTAACCTAATTCTTTTTTGAATTTGAATGCATATTTATATGATAGAAGAAAAAAATATTCCAAAAAAAGAATTAATTATTTGAAATATGAAACTAAATTTCTTTTATATTACTTAGACATTTTTTTTTTTTATTTAGTTTTCAGAAATATTGTGGAATGACTTTCATAAATCAACAACTATCCTTTTCTTTATTTCTGAATTGTTTTTAAAAGCTTACATATCTGGGCATATATAAATTCATATTTAAAAATGATATCTTAATTAATTTTTTCAAATAAATCATACTTTAAGGAAATTCAGTCTGGTGTTTCTTCTCTTCAGAAAAGTAATTTATTTATTTTTTAGTAATATATTGTCTCCATCACTGGGAACGAAATTAATTAACGGACGTTTCGTTCTGCGAATAATTTCTCAAGAGGAAGCGTAAATTGCTTTACCATCGTATTCGGATCACGAGAGCATTTGAACGGAAGGAACTTCACAGCATTCGTAACCTTGAATGATTTATTTACGGAACGGATCATGTTATTGAGCGAGTTGCAAAAAAATTCTTATCAGACCGTTTTAATTGTTGATCGATTGAAAGCGTTAAAAAGTAATTTAAAATTTATTCAAAATTTTTCCGGCCCGTGAGATTTATCACATTTTTACAGAATATATTTATTTTTATAATTGCCAAAGTAGTGAAAACGAATGTTTTCAAAAAATAAATCATGTGTGCATCCTTATATTCAAAAATTAACTCTCGAAATTATGAGAAAAATTTACTTTGATTTTAGAGTAATATTCTTGCGATTATATGACATATATTGATATATTGCCTGTTTTATTTATGAGTTTGCAGTTGATTGTTGATAGCAGAATAAAACAGACTATTAGTTGATGTTGTTCGCGCTTTTGGTTCAATTTACACCTGCGAATCGTTTTTTTTTTGAAAAGGAAATTGCCCAAACTAAACAACTCGGATATAACGGACACAACACCCATTACGATGTGCAAATACCCAAATTGATACCGATTTGCAACAGTTAAGTGAAAGAATGGAGAAACAAATATCACACTAATAATATAAATATTTTTAATGGTTTCATTTTTTAAAAATTTCATTTATGTTTATATATTTTATTTTTAGTGTTATTTCTTTTTACAAAATGCGTTTAGTATCAACATTATTATTATATTATCTATGTTTACAGGTAAGAACAGTAGTAAACATAAAAATATAACTTATTATGTTTCAATTTTTCACACCAAAAATATCTATAGAGGGTCTAAATCTAATACGGGAATATATAATTTTATATGCGGCCCGCGGAGTTAGGGATGCATTTCCAAAGTGGCCCTCAAGATCATTTGGGTTGGCCACCCTGTCCTAGAACACCAATTCTTTTTAAATATATTTTTAATGACATGCCACTGGGCGTCATATTTCATTTATATGTGCTAACAACTCACCTGTACGTGATGGGGAGACGGCTAGGGGGGGGTGACTGTGTAGTATTGGCGTATCCCATGGAAGGAACCCCTGAAAAATATTGGCGTTCTGGTCTTTGATACCACAGGCTCCAGGTTCGAATTCTGGCGGTGGCATTAATGTTTGTGAGTGGTTCGGAATCCACGTTAAACTGTAGGTCTCGGTCTAATTAGTCTAAAGTGTGCAGAAAATGACAGTAGAGAGAGAGACAAGCCATGCAATAAACCTCTTCAACTTCACTGTATGTTCCATATTTATTACATCCATGACAGTTTAAGTCACTTATATATAAGAGGATGGATGCTGATTATTTGCGTATTCATGTGACATTTTTTAACCCTCAAGAAACCATTGTAGTCTATTCAGATGGTAAATTATGTTTTCATTTATGCCACTTCGCAAACGTTAGGGATAATTGTAATGGTGCAATTCAACAATAGTCTGTTAAAGAAATCGCTCAATAACGGCTTTCAGGTTCGAATCCTGGCGGTGGCATGGATGATTATTAGTGGTTCGGAATCCAAGTTAAACTGTAGATCCCGTTCTAATTAGCCTAAAGTGTGCACACAATGACCAAACAGCGACAGACCAAACCGGGAAACTTTCACCAAACTGCTTGGCTGTCGATGCGAGGTGTTTAACCCGCGTTGTCACAACTGTCATCGACTGACTGCAGTGGATTCTAATTTAATCCATTGCATATGCTACTACTGTACCATGAGTCTGACATACGACATATTAATATGAAAATTTACGTTCTCGTTTTTCTTTTAATATATCTAGACAATTTTTCCCTTTCTTGCTTCTTAAAAATCATGCGAGGTTTTCCTTTAAATCTGATTGCCTTTTCCTTATGATCTTACGTTAAATTGTAAGTCCCGGTCTAATTAGCCCAAAGTGTGCAAAAAATGACCGTAGGGCGACAAATTAAACCGTATTTTATTTCGGACAATCTTGTAAAGACCAACAGCCCTGTAGATTCTCATTCAATGCAATTTAGGGAATAGGTCACGTTAACGCAGAGATCGCAAGAACAAAGGTTTTAAAATTTACTATAAACTAATTTTTTATTTAAACGATATATTTAAAAGTGAATGAAGAATTTGATGCGTGACAATATGATTTAAGAAGTGTTTTGCTATTTCGTCCGAAATCGAGTACCAAATCAATTTGACAAATAGTTCATTTATGGTATTTTAAAGTTTTACGAGAAAATTTGTTTAAAATGCATGTGTATTTTAAAAATATTACCTGACATGGCCATGAAGTGTTAATTTATTTATTATTATTTTAACATCTTTGAAGCTCATGTTTTATTAATAAATGGAACGTAGGCGGGCATCCATGGAGGGGATTGCCTGGTATGAGTCCCCCTCCCAAAGCCCATGAATGAAATGTGTGCACGATTTCAGACATAAAGGATTCTACCATAGTGTAAGTGGTTGCGAATTGTTTTCGCCCGAATTGGCAGTCACCCAATGGCGATAATTAATTCATCTTGATCTGTTATTTATATAATTGTTTTTATCCCGCCTTATCCAGCGGGTCATTTTTTTTATCATGTATGAACATGCTGTCCTGGTTTGCGGTTCGTGGCGCAATTCAAAAAGCGCGGCAAGCAAATAAAACTCCATTCCAAATTTGCAAATTTTGGGTGAAAAATGATAGTTTGGCCCCTTAAACCTTGAAATGATTCATGAATAACGTTAATCCTCAGGAATTTTTGGGGAATTTGCTTAAAGTGTTGAGTAGTATGATTTTGAAGTACGTTTTGGGTTGGGATTTTAAACATTTGCATATTCAATGGATATAATTACTCGTAGTGCGTTGATCAATTCCTTCTTTTTGAAGTTTCATATTTATCGCTTTTGGCATTTTCCCATGCCTATTGAGCTGTATAGTGCTTCTTATTGTATTTGGAATACTTCATTCTTCATTTACGACGACATTTATCTTACTTTTGTATATTCTTTTAGAGATTCTTGACCAATTCATTCTTCGTGAAGTTCTAGATCTATTCAACATTGCTATATTCGTGTGGCTATTGAATTTGACCATTCTTGTAGTATTCTAATCAATTGCTTCCTATATCTCGTGCATTATGAAACATTGGCATATTCCTGAGTTTATTAATCCGTTCTCGAATGTTCACACATAAGTTTAAATTTGCTTAGCAGATTTCAGTTTTTTTTTTTTTTCATACAGTCATTTCTTACTTCAGTTTTATTGTACGAGGTGATTTTTGTTTGAGTGTTTGGAATGTTTTGCTGTTGCATAATGAAATTTTTATTATTATATTGTGATATATTCATCGTCATATTGTATTTTTAGTTAAATCTCTGCATTATTATTTAATTTACTAATTTAGCATTATTATTTTTCGAATAAGATCAGAACCATTACATCTTTAAAAATATTTACTGTTCTTCAATATAGAATTTAGAACTATTAATCATTATATAATTCAAGTATGCATGCTAGTAATTAAATGCACAAACAATACGTGATATGGTTTTGTAACATATATAACATTTGTAACATTTTATTTATTGGTCTTAATCTTATTACGTGTTTTTTAATTATTAGTTAACTAAATCTAATTTATAATAATCGCCATTCCTAATCCTTTCCTATTTGCTACTGAAAACTATTTACTTCTAATTCTTGTTGTAATTTTTAATATTCTATATGGTATAAAACCATATCGCGTATTGTTTGTGTATTTAACTACTTGAATTACCTTGAATTATATAACGATAAATAGTTCTAAATTCTACATTTGAAGTACAGTAAGTATTTTCAAAGATGTATAGTTCTAATCTTATTCGAAATTTTTCATTGAAATTAATTCAAGACTTTATTTTACTAGAGATTAATAGCGGAAAAAAGATTATTTCGAAATAAAATACTTCGATTTTAATGGTCGGATTATTATTAATTTATTGTTCAGGTGTACATTTCCTCTATGTAAATTATATAATCTAAATATAAAATAAAATCTGATTTCTAATCTAATCTACATAATATAAAATCTAATAACGAACTTTGTCACGTTAAGATTTATTGATGACGTTATTACTGAAATTAATTTCGTTTGCAAAAAATACTGATGTTATTCTATCTAATTCAATTAAAAAAATTTGCCGAATAATATTTATACCATTTTTAGATCATCAATTGAAACAATTGAAAGAGGTTTATTATTCCTAAAATTATAGTACTAAAATTAGGCCTGAATGGCCGAGTGGCTAGCGGTCTGGCGCTGGGTACCACAGGTTTCGGGGTCGAGTCCCGGCGGTGCCATGGATGTTTGTAGTTGTTCAGAATCAATTTTAAACCGTAGGCCCTGGTCTAACAGGATCGTAGAATGTTACGGAGGTATTGTTACCCCGAGTCCGTAGCTTATCTTCAAGCTGCACGCACCTCGTGGGTAGTGCTAAGTGAGTGACGTTGGTGCAGCACTTGCCTTAAGGCATCGAAGACAATTGTCTAAGTGTTTTCCAGCTGCATTAGAACAAAAAAAATAATAATAAAATTTGATGCATCTTGTTAAAGTAACTATAAATTGACAGAAATAAAGTCGCATGAGTTTATAGATTTGTGTAAATTTTATATTTCAACCTTTCACCCCATTTGGGGCCAAGGTTGTCTGTATACTGGCAGACTTCGAGACTGGTGATGTTCTTTCTTACTTGGTAGCTTTGTCAGCGCTACGTCTAACACTTATATTAGACCGGAACCTACAGTTTTAAATGGGATTCAGAACCACTACAAACATCCAGGGTACCGTCGGGACTCAAACCCGAAACCTGTGGCACCGAGCGCCAGTCACTCGGTCATCAGCCCCCAATATTTCAACCAGTACCTCAATTTTAGAAAGTTGAAAATTTCATGGAAGCAAAATTTTAATTAATACTACGATATGCAAAAACGCAATTGAAGCACTATGCTAATTCACCTGGATTATATATCCAAAAATATATTTCTTATTAAAAAGTCATTTATTAGGGACGTATTTAAATGATATTTTCCGAAATTAATTTATGAAGGCTTTTCAAATGGTACAAAGGTTGAAAATCTATTTGAGAAACAGAGTATTGTAAGAACATCTAAATAGTTTGGTTTTATTAAATATTCCTCGGCATACTGAAGTTGACATAAACGATGTTATCGTTGACCTGGCAGGAGAGAAAAGAAGAACGAGTTTCAATTAATAATTTGTTGATAAAATTTTTTTAGAAATTAAATTTTAATTTTTTGTGTACTATTTCTTAGTTTAAATATTTTCTTTTTTTTTTTTTTTTTATGTATTTAAGCAAAATTAATGCTAAATTAGTGCAATTAATTAAAATTAGTGTAAAAATTGTTAATATTATTATTATTGTTGTTGTTATTATTATAACTGAAATTTCAATTTCAGATACATTTTCTACTACTTATAATTTAGTTATAATCTCTTGAGCTTTCTCAAACGATTCCTTTCAGAGTCACATCTTCTTTAGATGTGTGTGGTTGTCACGATCCTAGGGTGACCTAGTGATCTATATATTCCATTTTCTTTTTATTGTCTAGATTACAAATTTCATTGTTATCATAAAATATTGTTAAGACCCAATACTTCCATGCGGTTTTGCGAGTTTTTATCATTGTTTTTCTTAGAATCACACATGTTCGCTACATTGTTTATTTTTTGATATTTTTGTTCTTATGTTTTGATTTGACTAACATTGAGTGGTTTTCATTGGTTTGCTTCTGTTTAAGTCACTAACACAGTCAATTCTCCGACCCATGGGTTTGCTGTTCGTGACGAATCATTTCCAGGAAAAAAAAAAAGCTCTGTCAATTGACCCCAGGCGAAGTTACAGGTTTTGTGTCACAATTCATCTCTTTGGTCTCTTCTTCTGGTAGACGGGCGGTACACTTCCATTAACGGGTTATCAATCTGGTGGCATTTACAGCACCTCCGGTCTGGAGTTGCTTCGTTTAAACGATGGGTCACTTTCTGGGCATATCGGTAACAGTGGAGGCCGTTGCATGTATTGGCTCGGATAGTATAGGTCCTACTCAATACTAAATCAAGGATTTGCTTACTCTTGTAAGGCGTCATAGTGGGAGGTCGTGCCCCAGTGGAAGGTCGTGCCCCAGTGGAAGGTCTTGATTCACCAAAATTCGATATTTTTCTAGTTGCTTGTTGCTTGTTGAGTTGCTTGTTGCATTAATATTAAACAATCAAAATCGGAAAAAACGTGAATTTTTGTCTTCGTTTAGCCTTTTCTTGCTGATGTCCTCATGAAACGAAGAACTCTATTCAACTTCACCATTTAAAATTCAAAAAAATTTTCATTCCATTTGTGGATACTTGCAGAATATAAAGAAACTAAAATCTAGTGACCTATTTATTAAAAAACATTTAGTATCTGCCAACTAAAGCTTTTTTTACAGATAACAAAATTGCTTGGTTATACTGTCAAATTCAACTACTTAAGTCATTGAATTTTTGAGTTGCCATAATATCCGCGACTGATTTAATATCTATATCTAAATCTGAAATTTGATAACATTTACGCAGCTAATGCTTTTTTCTTATTCGTCGAATTACAATTAAAAAACTCTAAAACTGTATCCACAATCATGTACTTTTGAAACTGTTTGGTATTGTTCTTCAAAAACAATTAAAGTTGAATATCTCAACTGCCACGTAAGACATTATATTCCAAACCAACTTAGATGCTTCAACTGCCAATGTTATGGACATTAAAAGAAATGATTTATGCGAAAAAACAATCTGTTCTAGTTATTTTTCTGACTCAGAATATAAATGAAAACCAAAATGTGTCAAATGCTAACACTGCGAAAGTAAAAACTGCTCTCAGTAGCAGCTAAAATAACAAAGCTAAAATAAGAAAAAGCAGCTAAAAGGACAAAACTGAGCTACGTATTACTTTTATTTCTGATTAAATAAAAATTACGCATAGCTTAGTTGAAACCTAGAAAAGATAGCATCTCTGTTTACTTTGTCATACGCTGATATATATACATATTACCTCAGTAACAAACAATGTAATAGTTGATTTTTTTTTTTTTTTTGTTTCTTGCTCTGTGATTTTTTTGAACACTTGGGCTAATTTGACTGGGGCCTGTAGTTTAAAGTGTATCCCGAATTACTGACAAACATCCATGCCACCGCCAGGATTCGAACCTAAAGCTTATAGTACAAAGGCCAGAGCGCCAGCCACTTGGCCATTACGCCGCATGTAATAGTTGAGTCAACGTGTTCCTGTTATGTTATGTCTGATAGCAATATCACAGGAATAATTTGCTCTCCACTTACAAAACTGCAACCACAATCAAAATTTTCCAACACTGCTTCTTCCATGCACTTGATATCAGTTCCATCTACTACAATCTTGTCTGACTCGGCATTTGTCAGTTCTCGTAAAACCCAATCGATTGTGAAGTCCAAACACACTATGAAATTCGATTTATCAGCAAAAAAAACAAACAATTTGGCCCAAATAAACAAAAAGTCAAAAGATCATTTTATCGGTCAAAACAAACCAGTGACTAATAAAATGAAGCATAATTCCAAGTAAACATAACTTAAAAAAGATTTACCAAACCCGTCTTTGCGGCTTGGTGGCCAAGTGGCTAGGGCTCTGGCCTTTGGTATCTCAGGCTTCAGGCTCGAATCCTGTCGGGGGCATGGATGTTTGTTGGTGGTTCGGAATCCACGTTAAACTGTAGGTCCCGGTCTATTTAGCCTAAAGTGTACACAAGATGACCGTAGAGCAACAACCGGAACTTGGTAGACAGTATTATCTGGACCAAGTTCAATAGCCCATGTGGTTACATGGAAGGAAGATCAGTCTCTATTGCGATGGAGCATCCATAGGAATAAGTCTCTCTTCTGTTCCTTGTCGCTGAAGAAGGGCACTACGTTCCGGGAGGACTTTTGGGTGAAATTACCCCGTATTTACGTATCGTATGAGAGAAAATCCAAAATTAGTCCGACTAAAGGGGCAAGAGGCTGAACATCACAAACGCTCTCGATTCTCCTCGTTTTTGAAACAGTATCTACAACAAATTCTCCAGAGGATTGAACCTCAGTCCTCATACTCATCAGCAGCGCACGTTGCCACAGTACCACGAGTCTATCATGGTGTGTTCTTAAGCGCAATTTTATAGTATAACGTGTTTTTGGCTATCCCATAAAGTAAATAATTTGTAAGAAATTTAGCCGATAGAAAATTATTTAAAATAATTTAAATTTAGCATAGCAGATTTGATTTTTACAGGAGGGTAAGAAAGTACGTTATTTTTAATGTAGTTCATAGCCTTAATGTTTTTTTTTATTATTAAACTAGAGCCAGATTATGTTTTGTGAGTTCTTCGTTCATGAAACTATGATTGTTTAAAAAAAGGAAGTTTTAATGCATACTTTTAAAGAAACGACATATGGTGAGGCGGGCCGCTAACATATGGTGAGGAGGTCTGTGCGTTCCTGGTCCATGTATGAGGCTAATAATGAAATTTAAATGAATAAATGAAAGTGGTGAATATTTCATTGCTTAGAAAACAATTTTTGCTAACAACACAACTTTGAAACACTATACGAATAGGTGCTTAAAGAAATGTTAATGATCGGTCACTTGAAATGTGTCAATTTTGAAGTTTCCTGTGTTGATTAGTCAAAAAATTCAATAGGGATGCAAAACATTGATGGCTTTACAAAAATGATTAGCTTAAAACCAGCTTACTTTTATTTTTATTAAATTAAATAATTTATAATTTTGTAGTTTATAATGTAAATTGTTATAATATTTTAATTTTTAAATATTTGTGCATGTTCACAATATTTGAACATTTTAGTTTTTCTTAAGAAAAAAAAAACTACCATATAAATTTTTTAAAGTAAAATGAACGTTTAATGATCAAATAAAAGTATTTCTCTTCATAAATAGCTAAAATATAGGCTCCGTATATAGTTTAACTCTTCATAAAGAGTTAAAATACAGCCTCCGTTATTAGTTTATTATTCAACGACACATTAAAGAAAAGAATAATTCTAATGAAGCAGACGATAATTAAATTCCATTCAAGCTGATGCCACTCGGTGTTTCTTTTTCTGATTTAAATTTAATTCATGCAAATAGTCAAAATCGTTATAAATGTCTGAACATCTACTTTTTATACAAATAATAAACGGTATAATTAAAGTAAATATATTGTGCATGCAATAGGATGTTGATCGTGAATATTTGACGTTTGACTGGTTGTAGATTCGCACACTGTTGATTTAGTTCCGACAAATAATTAAGGTACAAGTTCTTTTCCATGGATGAAAGAAATTGAGAGTTTTTACATATCGTACGTTAGTTACCGTAGGACGTCCGTTAGCTTTTTTCTCCCTAGCGCGCATGCTCATAGGAAACATAATTTCCTATGAGCATGCGCGCTTAAAAAGCTAACGGACGTCCTACGGTAACTGGTATGCAAAACTTCTCTATTGTTCCGTGGGAATGAAAGTTCATGTTCATGCTTGTTCGCACTCGCCCTCGAATATATATATATATATATATATATACATACATATATATAATAAATAAGCGTAGTTTGTCGCTGTGTCCGCAACGCCATGGGGGTATATGGTATGGTAGTCGTCCATGAAGAAGGTTTGGAACTACGTAGGTTGAATTCAAACAAAGCTTACATTTAACGACAAACAAGGTAAGGACAAAAAACATTTAGCACGGTTTTTCCGTAACGATATGTAAATTTATTTTTATTAAATTTATAATTATGTAGTTTACAATGTAATTTAATATAATATTTTAATTTTTAAATATTTTGTGCATTTATTTTTAAAAATGAAATGAAATAATTTATTGATAAATTTTTTATTTAGTTGGCCAAAAACATTACAAAAACTAAGCGTTGATTATATGAGAGCTAGCTACAATACACAAAATAATTTGACATGTAAGTTATTAGGACGTTGTTGTTTTTTTAATTTTCTATTCTGATTTTATTCGTAATTGATCATCATCATCCTTAAATGGGATTTTAGTGTGTTAGATACATTTAACAGGATATCGAAACGTAAATGAGGAAGAGATCTTGCCAGTGGTGAAACAAAAACAGAAATGACAGCAAGAAAAGGAAACAGGTGAGGAATAAAAAGCAGTCTTAGCTTCGAACGGAAGCGAATCAATAGAATGGCAGAAAACTTAACTGATGGGCAACGAAAAAAATTTTTTAGTGTTATAATTTAGGATGAATTTACAATTACGCTTAAAAAGTAATTCGAAGCATTAGACAGATCACTTAAGATTTTTTTTTTGTTCTAATGCAGCTGGCAAACACTTAAACAATTATCTTTAACGCCTTAAGGCAAGCCCTGTACCGATGTTACTCACTAGCACTACCAAGGAGGTGCGTGTAGTTTGAAGATAAGCTACGGACGCTGGCGAACATTACCTCCGCAACGCTCAACGATCATGTTAGAGCGGAAACCTACGGTTTAAAGTGGATTCGAATCACTGCAAACATACATGGCATCGCCGGGACTCGAACCCGAAACCTGTGGTACCGAGTGCTTGCCACTCGGCCATTCGGGTTCTAGAACACTAAGATTTCCGAGATAAATCAGAATTAATGGGAGGTGCATTAATTATACTTTCTGAAGATTTTCGTTATGAAGTTATACTTTCTGCCAATTATTCAAAAGTCAATTCCAGCAAATAATTTCTCTGTCTTCGTGTGAAAATGTACAATTAAGAACAGATATGAGAGTACGACTTTCCAATGATGAAGAAGCGAACCATTTTGTCAAAAGATTATTAAAAAAATTGATAAAAGTACTCGCATCAATTTATTGTGTAACTGGTTAAATAGAACTTCCGAATGATTTATGTACTATCGTTTAACAGTTTAGATGAATTGTTTATCTGAAAATTAGACAAATTCAAATTGTTTATTTGACAGAGTACTTTTAGCCGTACGAAATAAAGTAATTTGACGTTATTAATTTAAAAATTCAAAATAAGTTTAATGACGAAAAGAATATAGGCAAATCAATCGATTCAATGATCAATTCAATGATTAATGTTAATTTTCCTACCAAATATTTGAATTCGATGCAAGTGCCACGAAGGCCTTTAAATTGTTTAACATTACAAATAGGTTCACCAATTATTTTGTTGAGAAATTTAGATTCACCATGATTATGTAATGGAGTAAGAATGACCGTGAAACCCTTATCTAGCAATATAATTGAGGTGAACGTAATGCCAAGAAAAGATTAAGGAAAAACAATAATCCCAGGGATTCCTTTCATATCTACCCCAACTGCCTTTTCAATTCAAAAGACTGCAATTTCCGGTGAGATTGTCATTTAGTATCACTATAAATAAAGGTACAAGGACAAATGTTGTGATGTGACAAAAACATTTTTAAAACACAATGCTTTTCTCACGGTAAGTTATATAAATTTTTGGGATTTCTTACTCTAGAGCAAGTTATATATATACGTCCCCCCCCCCTTAAATTAAATACAACGTTATTGAGAATATAATGATTTAGATACCTTTATTATTAAGGTATCTCTATCTCCAAATTTTAAATTTTAAAACTTTGTCTTTAATTAACTAAAATTAATATTAAACACACAATTTCACAAATATTAGTATAAGTTCATTTCAGAATAATCGACAGTATATAAGACATTTATAGCGATGAATTAAAACTTTTCATATAGTAGTTTTATAGAAAAGGTATAGATAAATCTGTTGAAAAAATTAAAATTTAAAAAAATATCGCATTATAAACAGTTTTATATGCGATACTTTCTTATTTTTTAAATTCGCCGTCTTTCATCTTCCTTCTTGATAACATTTGTACTTACCTTTTTACTTTTACTGAATTTAAAATGAAATTAATTTACTTGTTTAAGATTACTTATATAAAATATTTATATATTACTTTTTATATATTACTTAAAAAAATAAAAAAATAAAGTCAATTCCTTTTTTTTTCACTATATTGCAGAAAGTCCTTTAGAATTATTTTTCATTCATTTTTTTAAGTTTATCTGGTGCCATCTATTGGTAGATATATGCAACTTAAATTAAAAAAAAACTAAAATTAATTATGTAAATTTAATTACTGAATTAATATTTGACAAAACAGTGTTAACATCAAGTGCCATACAAAACAAGTTCAAAAAATGTATATGAACTTGAGTGGATGAATAAAAAAAGTATTTTAAGAACGATTGAAAATTTGAACAAGATATATATAGGGAGAGTGCGAGCTTATAGAAGGAATTGAAAAAATGGCTTTTTATCGAGGTGTTTGGGAGAAAATGTCAAATATCATATTTATCTGGTGAACCTATTATTAAAAAAAATACCAAAAATGTCGCTGCCCTGATGGCCAATTGGTTAGCGCTATGGCGTTTAACACCATAGACTTCAGGTTCGAGTCTTGGCGGTGGCATGGATGTTTATAAGTGGTTTGGAATTGTATTAAACGATAGGTCCGGGTCTAATTAGCCTAAACTGTTCACAAAATGACCATAGAGCGACAAACCGAACCAAACCTTGCCTTTGCTGCACAAAGACATGCAGCAGCCAAAAGGAGAAATCTGACTTTACCCCACCCGGTTACACTAGGTACCCACTTTAGTCGCCTTTTACGACATGCGTAGGCTACAGGGGGGCTATTCTAACCCGTATCCACACGGGGATGTCTTCTTTGAAAATAGGTATTAAAACATATTTTTGATAGTAGTCCCAATTCATTTTGACATTTTTTTTTTTTCATTATTTTAAATTTTCTTTTATAATGGAATCCAGTAATAATCATGAAACCTTTAGCAAAACGTTCCCTTATACTAATATTTTAGGTTTTTATTCTCCTCTTTTAGGTACTTAATCAATCTTTTCCTATTGCAATCAGATATACCCAAGCCTCATCAATTTGCAACTATAATATTCCATTTCTTATCACACAAATAATTTTCATACAGCCATTTGTACATAGCCTTATACCGAGAAGCATGTTTTAGCCATAGTCGGTGCATATGATATATGATATGATATATCTTTGTTTTAAATTGTATAAATCCAGATTTTGTTTACAATTTCCCATAAAGTTTTTTGCGATAATTCTTTTAGAGAAAGGGCCGGGACTGTCTTTGAAAACATGAGATTCAATTTGGTATATAATAAGATGTATATGTGTCACCTTACAAAAAATGCATACCGTCAAAGTGTATGAATCAATAAAATTTAGATTTTCTTACAAAAATTCACGTACTAGTGTATCGTGTTTTCTAAAAGATGACATCATTTATATACTGGAAAATATTACTTCAAAATAATTTGACATATGCTTCTGTATATTAAACGTAAATTTATTTTTCTTATCCCACTTGGTAGACAGCAATATCTAGACCAATTCCATGAACTCGTGGATTCTCATGGAATGAGGGAGCAGCTTCTGTTTTGATGGAGCACCCGTAGGTAGAAGTCTGACTTGACTGCATGTCTCTGAAGAAGTAGGACAGTGCCTGCCTGGAAGACTTTTAGGGGAACTACCCGAATTTGTGCTCCTATGGGAAGAAAACCA
Organism: Caerostris extrusa; assembly: GCA_021605095.1. Taxonomy (NCBI): domain Eukaryota; kingdom Metazoa; phylum Arthropoda; class Arachnida; order Araneae; family Araneidae; genus Caerostris; species Caerostris extrusa. The sequence goes on along the minus strand of BPLR01004800.1, from coordinate 140,200 downwards.
GGAAAACTCTCGCCAGGTAGTCTAACTAAGGGCAAGATGCTGAGCATCATAAACGCAATCGAGTCTCCTCGTCTTTTTGAAACAGTGCCTACAACAAAGCTGCCAGCGAATTGAACCAACGCCATTATGTTAACTAGTGGTGCACGTTGCCACTGAGCCACGAGTCGGGGACGTGAATTTATAATATTAATGAAATTAGTTAGTTTGAATTGCTAAAAATGCTATTCTAAATGAGATATGAAATATTCATACAAGTACATCATGCTCATAAGTTATTCTAAATCTATCATAAGTTACTCTAAATTTACAAAAAAAAAAAAAAAAAAAAAAAAAAAAAACATTTCACCCTTGTTCAATTCTTTTATCTCTAGCATTTTAATAACATTAGGATAAATTGAGATAATGCAGCATCCGCGAGCATAAATTTCTAAGTTACAATGCAATAAAAAAAAGATTCTTAAAAGGGAAAATTTCTAATACAACGGCGTATACGATAATTTTACTACTATGAATATTACTCATCAAAGATGGTTGCCCTTTGCTATTTTTATCTTCGTGTCACTTGAATTTCTATACCAACCTCTCCAAAATAGAAACTCAGGTCACGTCTTTTAATTTCTTTTTCTCGAAATTATTGCAAAACTACTATGAAAGAATACTAACCTGCGATTAAAAGTGATTCAACATGAAAAATAATCCTATTATAGCTGATTCAAAACGAAGATTAGCTTCATTATAGTAGATAAATTTAAATTATGGATAATACATGCGCTGCATCCAAATATTCATAGTGCTTCAATTTTTCATGCTATATTCTTTTTGTTTTTTTTATATAACATTCTATCGATGCTTATTAAAGATTATAAACGAATTAAATGAAGGTTCAAGAATGAAATTTCTTCATTAAGTTATTCAACAATAAAAATAAGTCGCGTGATATTGTTTATTTCTCTTTAAATTTTGAATTATATTTCGAAAACTATTATCGATGCTAGATTTTTAATACGGAATTGATTCAAGGTCAATGAGGAGGAGATTAATTCAATTCGCTTTCAAAAACTCGATTGATCCTTGTATCCGTACAATGTTATGAAAGGTCTAAATCCAGTAGTTTGAAAAGGATCCCACATGGTTTGAGACATATTTCACAGTAGTTAAAAAATGATTTTATATAAGTCAACAAAACAAATTAAATTTTTTTGAACAAATTAGCAAAAATATATTAAAATTATTTTTGAATACGAACCTTAACCATCACGCATTTCAAAATTATTAATCATTACTATTTGATTACTAAAGAATTCCCACTGATAAATTAAAAAAATATATCGAAAATGATTATAATTAGATTGATACATTCGAAACACGAAAAAAAAAATATTGCTTTTTTATTATTATTATTTTTTATTGTTGAACGATGGTTCGTATGTTTTCTTACGTATGCCATTGACTTCTAAGAAAACCTAGAAAATTCAACACAGACAGCCTGATTATCAATGCGAGACTTTTTAAACGTGTTATTATCACTATTGAATCTCTTCATTTATGAAGGTAGTGACTGCAATGAACACCTCCAACGGATTTGAATCTAGCACACTATCTAAACCATAAGCCGGATTGATTGGTTTATTTTGTCAAAGCTTTCCGATCACTTTGGGATAATTAGACCGGGACCTACAGCTTTATGTGGATTCCGAACCACTATCAAACATCCATGTCTCCTCCAGGATTTGAATCTGAAGCCTGTGGTACCAACAGCCAGACCACTATCCAATTGGTCAAGCTGGACTGAAGTATCTATTTAGGTTTATAAAAATAATATAATATATTAAACGGAATTCGAGACAGAAATATCGCATTGAATGTACCAGCAGTAAAAATAAGTCGCATAATGGGCACTAATGGGTCTAAAATGGGTACCCAATGCATTGGTGTATAACCGGCTGCGATAAATTCATACTTCTCCTTTGGGTACCCTCCTTCAAAAAAAAAAAAAAAAAAAAAAAATTTGCATTTTTACCCTTTATCACTACTCGAGAAGTTCATGGACTTGGTCTATTCCCAACATGTTGCTGTCGACCAAGTAGGTTAAGAAACAACAGAGAATATTCAAATTTAATAGGCTTGGATTATTTAAGTTTTTGTAAAATCTGTACAATTTAATATGCCATTTGATAACAAAATATAGAATATAGTTTAATTATAGAAACAAATTACTTTTCCTTTAGTAAACTATTTTCTTAAATAATAACTATTCTTCTTGCTTTAGGTTGTACTTTTATCTATATAGTTGGGATATTTAGTAGCTTAGAGGCAGAACCTCAAAATCAATTGAAAATTGCCTTTTAATATAAATTTTTATTGCATATTTTTAATTATTTCTATTTATAAATTGTTTGTAGTAAAAATGTATCTTTTTATTATGTATCGAAAAGCATTTCTTTTTCTTAATAACATATCATATATTAGTGGTAAATGAAATTAATTACCAAAAAAAAAAAAAGCCCATTTTTATTTAAAATCTTTTTGAAGAAATCTAATGAGAATAATTTTCTAACGGCTTTTATTTACTTCTAAAAAAGAATTATATAACTGTCTCGCATTTATTCTAAAGAATACATCATAAATACTCAGGTAATTCCGTCATTTACCGCAGATCGTATTGAATACAATTAAAAAAAAAAAAGAAAGGAAAATGATAACTTTTTGGCGTATTGAGATGACCTTGGTTTTCGAACTCTAGCGCAGTTGTTTAGTCTCTTGACATTGACCAACCTGTTTTGGAAAGTTTTCAGCGCCTTTTCTTCATTTTGCATGCAAAAGTTCGACTGGTTTCGCTAAATTAATAGTTTTAGTACTTATTTGGCTTTTTTCTTATTGATATTCCACCGCAAGACATTGATCCACTCTCCGCAACAACTTAAGTATTTTTTCAATGGATAACGAAAGAGAATAGTGTTAAAATGTGTTTTTTGAATGGCATTTTATTAAGCATATTTATATAATTAAATTTAAACTATAAATTTTATTAGTTGATTACTTTCAGACTTTTAAAAATTAAATATATATTTCTAAATGTAAAAATGCAGTATTTATTAATGTTTGGCTATATCGCATCATGTTCTACTTTCATACATAAAATATTGTTTTAACAGAAGAAATGCTTTAATAATACTACATTAACACAATGCTTCAACAATGTATTGATTTTTCAAATTTTGTTCGTAGAAAATCAAGTATATTATGTACAAATATTTCCATAATAAATTACTTTTAACATGCATTTTGCATATTGATGGAATTGCACATATATTATATTTATTCATCAATAACTTCAATTAGTTGCTAATGCATTTTTATTACTGGTTCTTAAAGACTTCATTTTTCAAAAGATTGAATTAAAATAAGTTTTTTTTATTAATAAGTTCACTTATTAGTAAGTTAAATTTAATAATTATATTTCTATTGATGACAAAAATTGGACCATCTGTTGACTGAATCTGGACGGTTCAAACCTCAGTTCAAAAAAGTATTACATAAAATATTTTTAGTGTGTGTGTGATTTTCGTTTAAGATATTTTGTGGTATATGCTGAAGGATCACATGAAAAGCAACAGTACACAAAGATTTTAATCTAGCCGGAAAATCCGTTTTAGTGGTTTTGAGGAAAAAACTCTAATTCCTCATGATCTAGCGTTCCTTACAAGTGTCAACCACCCTTTTATTGCAGTGCGGTTTATTTTTTTTTTCCAACGAGTTGGGTTTATCCGTGGTTGCTTCTGGCAGTCGAAATCCATGCAGGTTTTATTTTTCAGGTAAGCTCATGGTTATCCACTCATGAATGGCTTGTATCACAATGCTTTATCTTTTTGTGCCGTTTTACGCTGAAATGTTTTCTTCTCTGTAAAAATAAATAACTCTGGGCTCGGCTTTTCAAGCTTTTCAGAAGCGTTAGATCAATGTTTGTCTCTTTTGGAATTTCCACTATTCTTTTTATGGATTCACCGCAAAAAAATTGATAATGAAGAAATGCCATTGAAAAACTTTCTTTTAATCGCTTTTATTGAATCACTCGGTTTTTGGAAATATTTTGGCTGGAATCCAGCCATTCTGTTGCAGACATTCGTCTTTTTTGAACATTTCACATGTCCATGTTTTCGAGAATTGGAACAGAGTTTCACTACATTAGAGAAATTAGTAAGAAAAGAAGGAAATTAAAAAGAAATTAAGGAAGTGGGACATTCGTTTAAGAATCGCAATTTATTCTATTAGAACAAAACTGATCAACTTTTTCTTCACCAGATTTTGAATTTCACTTATTTCAAATTAAATTTCATTGATGCTACTGTTTCATAGACATCATTTTTCAAAAGAAGGAATTAAGAATAAGTTATTTTTATTAATATTACTAATAAATTAAATTATATATATATATATTCGTATAACAATAAAATATTGGGCAGTTAACCAGGAAAATTCTTCCGAAGACTATACCGTTCCTTGATAGGTGGGTCGTTCGGATACTTAATTAGAACACGAGGTCCACCAATGTAAGACAAAAAATTATTACTCCACTATTTTGAGATTTGTCCATTTATAATGTGTGGTAATTTCTGCATTTTGTACGAACTTTTATAGCTTATTGTTTTTATACGTATGTGCGATTGCTTTTAGTTAATTGATTATAAGTTGATTATGTTGCATACACCGTATAATTACAGTCTTAATTATCTAAGCGTTTTTCATTCATTTATTTAAGGTGCAGCTGAAAACATAACACTGATTAATGAAAGCGTTAATATAAAATATATGCAAAAATAATTTACCAAGCAGTATGTCTGGAAATAGTTTTTTTTTAACCTTTATATCATCAAAGGTGAAAATTGAAAGGAAACAATTGTTAATTTATTGAGCAGATTTATGAGTTCTTGAGGAAAAAGAAGAAAAAAAACTTCATGGACAAATTTCCAAAAACCAGCTGATACAAGAAACCCACTCGGAAATTCGAGTATGACTCGTTGGAGTAAATTGCATTCAATTCATTAGCTGAATTTCAGTGTAATTTCTACCTACCTTTGTAACTAATCACGTTTATTTTAAGCGTCTGGGAGTTTTTTTTAAAGGTAAATTGGTTTTTTTTGTTATAAACAATAAATAGCACGCAATTCCTCGACAGCCTTTGAAATACTGAAGGACATTGAATCAAATGTCTATAAAGAACAGGATATCGAAATATACAGATTGTTGCCATACATGATATAGTATGTATGGCAACAATCTGTATATTTCGATGTATGAATGAATTCAATGAATGAACACGAGTTCGCCTTAGTTCGTCCTTTTTAGTCCTGTTTAATAAATGTCGATATAACGGTATCATAAGTGAACACGAGTTCGCCTTAATGTCCTGTCCTTTTTAGTCGAATTAAAAGTTAATTTTTACAAGACTGATAATAAAATGGAAAACATTAATTAAAAATTTAAATGTTTGCCTTCATTAACCCATGGTTTGATCTAATTTTCCTGTTTAAATCATCAAAATCTAGAAATTAAAAAAATAAATAAATATCTTATTTACGTAAAATATTTTATTTATGTAGATAATGAGCCCTAGGCCATAGTATTTACTTTTATGGTTTAGCATGTGCCGAAGAAGACATTTTTATTGGTGGCATAAAATAATTTCTCAGCCTACAAATATATTTTCGAACTTAAACAATAAATTTCTGCAGCTTTAGAAATGGTTACCTATGTTATTATCGCGTGTTTGTTAAGTATTTTCATATCACCTTGACATTATATGCTTTGAATGGTGGAAGGTGTATTGGACATTTGTAAAATAAACCTTGACATTCTTTTTTTTTTATGGCAGTTTAACAAGACTGTAAATAAATTATAAATAATCACCTTTTTAAAACACAGGTGTCTTTTCCAGTTTGCCATGTTTGGCTGTTTGCATTTCATATATCGCAATGATTCTGCAATAGCTATGGCTTTTCTGTTTAGGGCAATATATTTATTTTAAATGTTAAATCTTAATGTAAATGTAAGTAGTAATCTTTTGATATTTAAAGAAAATAAAAAACATTTAAAATATTTAAAACAAAACAAACAACCGTTTTCTGAGCTTTGTTTTAATTGCAACTAACACGAAATGTGACATTTTCGACATAAATCAATTGACGTTGACATTTGCTTTTATCAATCTTTCAGGCATGAAAATTTTACAAAAGAATAGCGGTAAATTAAATGCAAACTGATTTTTAGTTAGTAAAATTGTTTTTGGGGCCCGATGGCCGAGTGACTAGCTCTTGGTGCCACAAATTTCGGGTTCGAGTCCTGGCGATGCATGGATGTTTGTAGTGGCTCGGTACTTTAAACCCGTAGGTTCCTTTCTAATAAGACAGAAAAGCATTTTATGTAGGGATGACAACCCCACCTTCTTAAAAGAAAACATCTCCCGTCTTGAAATCGCGGCTTGTGGCCAAGTGGCGCACTGGACTTTGATTCCACAGGCTTCAGGTTCGAATTCTGGCTGTTGCATGGATGTTTATTAGTGGTTAGGAATCCACTTTAAACTATAGGCAGGGCCTGATTTATATGAAAAAGAGGCCCCAGGCTATAAGAGGTCCTTTCACCTCCCATTTTTAATTTTGTAAATTACTTATTATGTTTGTTTATTATTCATATGTGTAGAATTTCTCCCTTATTTTCGATTCAGTGTTTTAGTGTTTACTGTTCTTATAATAGTGTAATTCTAATTTTGCTAACAATTTGAATGTAGGCCCTTCTTGATCTTGAGGCCCTAGGATGAAGCCTGAAAATCCGGCCCTGACTATAGGTTCCGGTCTGTTTATCATCGTGGGCACAAGTTATCTGTAGATCGACAAACTAAACCAAACCAAATATGCCTCGAAATCTACCACTAATCAGACGGCCTTGGCCCACCAAGGGGCTGCTGTTGCGTCAATCAAGAGGAAAACTCTTTCTACTACTCTACTTATGTAATTCAGCTAAAAACAATTATAAACATTAAAAGGAAAGCATTTCTTTCCGAATAAATTTCAACGTGTTTTGAAGGACAACAAAAAAGATTACCTAAAAAGAGATCAGATTATTATATGGGAATAGTGTCCATTTTAATATTTTTATATCGGTGTATTTACTTTTGAAAATATTAAAATTGCTCCAACAACAAATTTAAGGACGGGAAATAAACATTTTGTCGATCACATCCACAATTTCGGATTATTTTAAGGCCATTTGGTGAAAATAAAGCTAGGCGAAAAATTTATAAACATATTAGCAAGCATTTACTGAAATGTTTTGTTTTTAAATTACATTTCTTTTACTATTGAACGAATTATATGTGTATAACATTGGAAATTATTCAAACCCAAACCTTCAAAAATTTCGAAATGAAATATATAATTTAATCCGCTTTTCATCATTAATTTAAGCCGCTTTTATCGTCAAAAGAATTATTTAGCTTATAGATTCTCTTCTACACATATTAATTTTCTATTTAATTCAAACAAATTTTCTATTTAATACATATAATTACAAGATATATCCAATACAAGTAATTAATGTCAGTTTCATAACATGTCTGGAAGAGAAAGCTTGTTTACGTTTTTAAAATCAGACCTTGACCCTCGCTATAAATATTTCTCAAGATGATATGCATGAAATAAATTGAATCCTTGTTCTGTTTTAAATTGAATTATTCATGTCAAAAATGTTGTTTTTAAAGCCATTTTGTCCTATTTGGTACTAAATTTTTGTTTTGTACAAGATGAGATTTTAAAATAATTTATATATTTATAATAATTACAGAATCCGCTATTAATTTTACAGTAATGGAGCAGTGGTTCTCAAACTTTTTGAAGTCGGGGGCATATAAGTTTCTACTAATAGTTGCAAGTGCACTATATATAAATTTCTGAGAAATATGCTATAGTAAATATAAAAAAAAAAATAATGAAAAATAATGTGATAAAAATGAAATGAAACACACCTCAAGTTTATTTATTCTTGAGTTTATGAGAAAAATGAGCATGAAGTGTCCTAGCGATTTAATTATTATTTGTGCATATAATTAATTGAAAGGCAAACTCGCGTGTCAATTTTCAAAGTCAAATCAATACATTGAAGATATCCTCTCTTCTTATACTTAATTGTGGTGATGGTAGAAAATCTTAATTCACATAAATATGACGCTGAAAAATGTAGTAAAATATTAAAATCTTCTTTAGATATTGACTGTATTCTTCTTTTATAAGAATCTTGAAGATTTCAAGAAACAATTCTTTATGTTTAATCCTCAATCCACGATTAGTTTAAATAACTACTAGTTCTTCTTCAGTTAATGGCACAGAGTACTACCTACAAACGGCGTGGTCTCGTATTCGGCAATTGAAATTTTTTTTTAACGAAAACGACACAGACGCTAACGCTCCTATTAGCTAACAATGGAAATTTCCACTCCTAATAACATTCTGTGGCGCATTATTGCTATTTGGCCCTTTATATGCGAATAAAAAGAACATTCAGATGTAACTATTTATAATAAAAGCTGTCTTTGAACGGAAAAACTGACAAAGAAAAGAATAATACATTTATTTTTATATCTGGATGGATATGTTCTCTGGAATATTACATGGCGTACCTGGAAATCTTATAAGCGCAATCTTTGAGAACTGCTGATACGGTGATATAGGATCATTCCGATAACTATCTTAATATGTTGTTTTTGAATACTGGTGCTTTGACCTGAAATCATTAACAATTAGTACTACAGAATGTACAGTAAATTCACCGTTACCCAGTGTGCATCACAACGGGCCTCTTACGCTGCACTTACACTTTGTCATTAAAATTTAGAATTCTTTTCGCTGTGATTTTAGAAAGAAGGCTATTCTATTGCTTCGAGTCCAATGAAAATATTTTCTAATCTATTGATATATCACGCCCATAGACACAGGAACTGTTGTGTTTGCCTTCAAATTCAGCTCTCTCAGTTCCATAATCAAATGTTTAATCCACTAGGTTGCTTCGACCTGTTGTGTTATTAAAAATATCCCGATTTTTATACAATACAATTATTTTCATACACTTGCCATTAATCTTGTTTAAATTTACTGTATTTTTCTTTTTATGAAATTTTATTAAAAAAAAAAAACTATAAAGTTTTTATCAAAATGATCTTTTTTTTTAATGTAGTAATGGGAAAAAATGTGGTTATAGTTCAAATGAATTAGTTAAATTTTTCTGATCCTTAAAATTTTTTTTAACTTAACAAAATGACACTGAAATTAAATTTTAATTATTACAATTTTATAATTTTCATATTAAACATCCTCAAAAATCTTGACAACAGAAAAAACGTATAACGAGATTTGCATAACGTTCGGTTGGTCCATGATTGCATCTACTTTGTAAAATTGTGTATATATGCTTGCAATTGTTTCAAAGATATTCACTTCTAACATTTGCTTGTTGGTTTTGGCCCATGCTGCTAACCGTAATACTAAAATCCTAGAAGCTCAACAAAATATGACCATCAAACAAATATCTAATACAAACTGGTTCATAAGAAACGATGATATTCAATTATATATCTATCTCAATTCTCTTAAAAATACTGGAAAAATGTTCCACAAATATTCTTCAATAATATCGAAAACCACCGACATCTGGCCATTCAAGAGATTGAACAATATGAACCGCACTCTAATATTAAAAGAATGGAATATTCTGCTGTAATCTTCTGCCTAAATTCGCTATTTTTGTTCTCTTTACAATTTTAATTCTCACCAATTCCCTTTAACATCTGGGCAATGCCAATGTGATTAATCTTTTATGTTTGCCAGCACCGGAGAAGAGACCTCTGACTTAGCTAATGTGCTCAAGAATCTTTAACATAATCAAATATGCTTGTAAAAGAAGAAGCATTGAAGCGGATGCATATCTGGAATAAAGATGTTCAGTTCTCAAAGGGTGCGCCCTAGAAGATTTCAGCCGCGCCCTGTTGTATTCTAGAGAAATGTTACCAGATGAAAAAATTAATATAATTAATCTATCACATGTTAGTTTCTCCGTTTTAAGACAACTTTCACTATAAACAACTAACCTTTCTAATTGCGTTTTTGCTTTTATTCACATAAAAAATGCCAAACAGCGATAATGCGCCAAAGAATGTTTGCGTGAACCTAGGATAAGTAATTTACATGGTTGGCTACTAGAATTGTTGTGGCTATGTGATTTGGCTATAGTTGGTTATGTGTTTTTATTGTTAAAAAATTTACAGTGCAACCTATGAGACTCCTGTATCCGTAAGTTGTGGAGTTAATCATTTAATATTAACTGAAGAAGAACTAATAGTTATATCCACTGATTGTAGGTTGAGGATTAAACATAAGGAATTGTCTGTTTAAACCCTTTGGGATTCCTATAAAAGAAGAATGCTTGTCAATATCTTAAAAAAAGCTTTGAAAATATTATAATTAAAAATGTTATTTTCAACGTCATATCTATGTGAATTAGAATTTTCTACCCTCACCACAATTATGTGAAAAAAAGAGAGGAAATCTTCTATTTATTGACGAGAAATGAAAGGTTATCTTTCAAATATATGTCTAAACACTGAAGAAATCGCTAGGACACCTTAGGATCATGTTTCTCATAAATACAATAAAAAATAAGCTTAAGGTGCATTTCATTTCATTTTTTTATCACATTACTTTTTCAATAATATTTGACTTAACTATTTCTATTTCTGGGAAATTTGTATATAGTGCTCCTACAATTGTTTGTAGAATTTTGAATGCGTTCCGATTTCAAAACTTTTGAGAACCACTATAGTATATTAGTTTTCCTTTTTTTTTTTTGTTTCCTTCATTTTTTTTACAAAAAACGTTACGCCTCTAATTGTTTATTCTCTGATAACACTCTGATACTAGGGTTGATTTTGAGACAAAATATTGTTTGATTGTAGAGTAACATGATTTCAGTTCAAAGTAAATAGTCTGATCTTATCTTGAAACAATTTAAGTGACTAAGATCAGTGACTTCCCAATATCGCCCTTGAAATGCTAATGAACCTTAATCACATTGTGAGAATTTTTGATGTCACGTCATAATGAAGTCAACTATTTAATAACTGAATAAATCAGTAATAAGACACCCGTTTTTATCTTTTTTTTTTTTGTTTGCCACAGTAATTGAAGATCAAATTGAAAACTTGGTTAAAGCAACACTTAAGTGAAAAATGATGCTTACATAAATTAAGTTCAGAATAGTATCTCATTTTTGCTAATGATCCCGCACATATTTATTCAAAATTATCCATGTACTTCTTGCGGAGAAAAAAATAGTGCTTTCTTTATATAAACAACAATTTTTTATAAACACCTGGAGTGGTTTGTTGAATAACGCTTTAGGCTTATAATTCCTTAACAGATCATCCCGAATATACTCGTATGTATAGTGTACAGGTTGTGCAACTGGATCGTAATTGGGTGTGGTGTGGTTGGGTTGAAATACTTGAAGCACAGGTTGAAGAACATACAGTTTTATTTACACACGCTTTGACAAATTTAAAGACATATAATTATAGATTCATTGGGAGGATACCATTTTTAAGTGAAAAACTCTGCTACGCTCGGGATGTCCTCGAGATGTCGATGACTTCCTCTCTGGTTGAAAATCTGTAGGCCAATTATTACGCAGGGTTGTGTTAAATATATTTCCTTTCATGCTGAGAGACTATAAACCTTTCTTAGCGGGGGCGCAGGTTGCGCAGTACTTTCTTCGGATGAGAATCTCGTGGCCTACTGACCATTTCTACCGAATGCCACAAGGCAGTGCGTTGAAGAAAGCACGGCTACGTATGTCGTATTTGGTTTCTTTTTGGAGCATCATAAATTAACTTGTAATAGTTACATTTATATCTGTTTTTGTGCCGAGGATAGGCATAAAAGAAATAGTATAAAAAATATCTTGAAACTTCATTAATAACTATAAAATATATTATTTGCTGCACATTAAAAAAAATTTTTATGCGGTAAATAGGGACTGCATAAAAAGTCCCATATAGAAAATATGTAAATCAAAACCTCATGATTTATACAAACCCACACCTTATAAAATTCGTGGTAATGGGAGGATATACCAGGTGGGCCATCTCTTGGAATTTAAATTTGCATGTTATTTTGACCGCCATCTGTTGTTTTCCTTTTTAATCACATTTTTAAATTAATTTTTATTTATAGTATGGGTCGAGGATAGAATATTTTATATATTGCACAAAAAAAAAAAATCGCACAAAATAAAGACCGCATAAAAACAGGTTTGACTGTAATTTTTAATTTGGACAACTATTAGGGCTAATTATTATGGTCTACCATTATACTATTATGGGCTACCATTTCTTTTATTCGTGAATTCCTTTATAATATAGTACTTCTGGCAATACTCATTGCATCGCAATTTCATGTTGTTTTACAGACATTATGCGATATATCGCTGCCATTATTACTATGGTAGAACATAGAGTTAAAATGTGTGACGCGAAAACTCTGGCGATGAGTCGGAAGATTTTAGTTCTGATTCTAAATGGTTCTTAACCATTCGGACTCCATTCCGAATGGCTATTCTACTGTCTTACACATTCGGAATGAAAATAAATAAAATATAAAAATTTATTGATTCCTAAAATAGAAAATATGAATTATTTAATAAAAAATATATTCTGAAACAAAATATTTAGAAAAATATACTTTAAGGCCCTTTGAACAAAAGTTCACTTTGAAAGCAGTAAAGCTTTATTGAAAATTTGCAGCTGCTTGTAAAATCTGTAAGTCGGATAGATGTTGCTCTCCTCTCGGATGTCCTTCAGATTACCACATTTAGAGGAATAAAATCATTAAAATTTCAACAGAATTTCAGCCCTGAACGTTAAAAATATCTTTATTAAAAATATCAATTATTACACAATTGGCTGTAAATGAATGTCAATCAGATTTTTATCAATTTTCCGTCCTACGCAATAAAATACAAAAAAAGAAACTGCAAAATATCTTGATAATGACATTGAAATATTAATTATATTATTACAGTGTCAATATTAAAATTGAATTACTTAAAATTACTTTAAAAAAATGTCCTTCAATCTTTTGTAAAAAAATATTCTATTTATATTTTTCATTCGCTTTCAACCATGCTAATATTAGATACACGAATTTAATTAACACCTATTATCAGTGATATCGTTTAAAATAAGCTGGTAAAGTGAAGTTTTATTTATTTTTTTATTGTAGTGTTAAAACATAATATTTTCATTTCCACGGATATTTTAAGTCCTTGTCTCGATGTTTAGATAAGTTTGACGTATTGCCAAATTACTTGTTCTGATTGTATTAAAGAGATGCACAATATCTGCAATCACTGAATGTTTTATTTGAATGCCCTTGATAAAAGATAGCGTTGGATTACTAATGAGTATGGGTGGATGAATAAACCATTTGATTATCAGGTGACAAATGATATTCACATTAGGTAAGTATTGCGATGCATTCTAATAAGGAGTTGCTTGTCATTCTTCCTCATATTTTCTTTTAGTTTTAATTAGCTATGCTAATGAAATTCTAAATTGGTCAAATTTTTCGTGAAATCTGAAGATCAGAGTAAACGATATCTTCGATTGCTGTCAATGTCAGATAAACAAGTGTTATAACGTAAATAAGTGTTCAGATTTATAGATTAGCAGGTACTTGAATTTATTATATTTAGATAATTAGTCATGCATACTAGTGAGCCCAAAAAGTAAGACCAATTACTTTTTCCAGAACTCTTTATTTATTCTTCCAAATTTATTTCATCGCCTTCAAAGTAATCCTTTCCGGACACAATGCAATTATGCCAACATTTTTTCCAATCCTCAATGCATGCTAAAAGTCGTCAGCAGGGATGGCCTTCAAAGCGCACGGCGATTCACGTTGAATCTCTTCAATCGATTCAAAATGGTGTCCCCGGTGGTCTTTTGAGTTTAGGTAAAAGCCAGAAGTCGCACGATGTGAATACAGTGGTTGTGGAACGATATGGGTTTCATTTTTGGCGAAAAAGTCATGAAGAATCAATGCAGTGTGAGCGCATTCAGTGTTTTCCGTACCAATCGATATTTGACGCGTTTGAGGCCCAAAATGGAATTGACTGATCCTTTAGAAATTCCAACATCATTAGCAAGGTCTCTAATTGTAAATCGACGGTTTGCAAGTACCAAATCTTAAATTTTTGGACGTGATCATCGTCGGTTGAGGTGGCTGGTCGACCAGAGGGCTCTTCGTCTTCAACGCGTTCTCTGCCTTCTTTGAACTGTTTTATACCACCAGTAAACATTTCTTTCCGATATAGGAATGCTCACCGAATGCCTTCTGCGACCTCCTTCAACGTTTCCGAAAATAAAATTTAATGCAAGTTTTTTGCTCAATTAATTCAGACATTTCAAAAATCGCTGAAATCGTTTTTAGCGTCTCACAAAACCAATCGTAACTCAAGCACTAATGAATGCCAAGAAGAGTGCCAACAACCTAAAAAAAAAAAAAACATTGAAACTCCATAAGCCAAGGAGATTTTAAATTGAAAATTGGTCTTAGTTTTGGACACTAGTATAACATTTTTATTCAATGATAACATTTCTTTATACATCCAATAAAAATACAAACATTATTATTCTTCAAAATGCTTTAAAACATTCGTAATATGTTCGTGCTGTCCATATCTGCTTTACATGCGAGCACTTATGTCATTTCCTTATACACATTCCATTCTTTACAAAATCTACTTATTATGAACCTGCTTTTACCATTTTTTGCCATATATTTCTGAGATACCTTGCAGTAGAATAATGTGCGTTATACTATAATAGTGTGCATTATCTAACATCCAAGGGGGAGATGGTTCTATTCTAAACGCGCTATAGTCACTATTTTGTTAATTGAGTAGAATCAATAGAGATTGTTGCAAAATCACTCATATGCAAATGAATTATCTTGTTGGAGTTAGAAAATTTTCTCCAATACGACATTTAAATTCTTTATATTTGACTCCGAAAACAGTGCACATAAAAGTTAATAGTTTAAAGGATACAATAAATAGAAATGAAAGTGGAAAATGAATAAAAACACTAATTTCCCAAAGAAACATTAAATATACTATAGTAGGTTTATAATAAAGTATAATAGATATAATATTTAGTAAGGCAATCTAATTACGTGCAATAAAATTTTTATGTCAGTAATTATTGTTTTCAATTATATTTATTATTATTGTTCAATAACTATTTATTATTAAGAGAAATGTATATTAGAGAAATGAACGATATTTTACTAAGGGATGTTTTACTATTTTCACAGTATAATTTGGTTTGTGATAAAAGTCATTTCCCGAGCCTGCTACTCACTTTGCAGAATGTCGGAAGTCTCATTGGCACTCCAATTTACGGAATTCTGTCTGACAAGTAAGTATAAATTACCTTCTTTAATTAAGTTGTGCCGTCATATTCTGTGATATACAATCGGGCTTCAGTGATTAACCAAAAACTAGGCATATATATATATATATATGGGATTTTTCCAAACAATTATTGGATCAATTAATTATCCGTATTAATTTTATCATTTTATTAGACCTTTAGTTTATGATAAATAGTATAATTATAATGAATAGTATTCTTATAGAAACGAAACGTTTCGGTTTACAGTTTACAGGTGAATTTATCTTTATACTATTATGCATCTATAAACATTATTGAAATCTAATCTTTGAGATCATTATGCAACGCGCAAGCTTTAGCCATTACTATTATGAAAAAAAAAAATTGTTTGAGACATTAAGATTTGGGTGTAGTCGTTATAAACATGTTTTCAACTAACTGCATAAAATATGTAAAAAATGAAAACTTAATAATTTTTTATGTAAACACCTAAACTACACTTCTAATTTTTTGTTTCTAAAATATTTCTTATTTTAACCACTATAATTTTTTTGTTTTGTTATTTCATAGTAAATATCTTAGATTATATATATTTATAATTTTTTAAAAAAAATTTTATTATTTTTATTCTTATTTTGTGCTCTCTTAAAAACTGGCAGTATTTTTATATGGAATCGCAATATATTTCTTTTTTATAAAATGAAACCCAGGATAATTTTTTTTTTTGTCTTTTAAAGCGATTCAAGGAAGTTGAAAATGGAAAACTCCCTAATATACGATCAAAATTTATTTAAAGTTGTTTTTTTTTAATAATCGAATATACATTACGTATGTCTTAAAAATTTTTAGCTAAGGCATGAAATTTTTACCATGGATATAAATACTTTGAATTCATATTTTTATTTTCAGCAGATGAATTTAATTATTGAAACCAAGTAATTTAATTGCAGATGTATCTCGTATTATGTTTACTTCTAGATGCATTATTTATTTATAAAGGCATGCAAAGACTTGCAGTACAGGTTAAATTAATAGCATTAAATTCGTTGTATCTTTTAACTGAGATAAATTTAAATGTTATAACATTTAGATAACTTTTAGGATACATGCATTTTATAACATTTTTGATAACTTTAGGATACATGCAATAACATTTTAGATAACTTTAGGATACATGCAATAACATTTTAGATAACTTTAGGATACATGCAATAACATTTTTTGATAACTTTAGGATACATGCAATAACATTTTTGATAACTTTAGGATACATGCAATAACATTTTAGATAACTTTAGGATACATGCAATAACATTTTAGATAACTTTAGGATACATGCAATAACATTTTTTTTGATAACTTTAGGATACATGCAATAACATTTTTGATAACTTTAGGATACATGCAATAACATTTTTGATAACTTTTTAGATAACTTTAGGATACATGCAATAACATTTTAGATAACTTTAGGATACATGCAATAACATTTTTGATAACTTTAGGAGATAATTTTTGATAACTTTAGGATACATGCAATAACATTTTAGATAACTTTAGGATACATGCAATAACATTTTTGATAACTTTTGAGGATACATGCAATAACATTTTAGATAACTTTTTGATAACTTTAGATACATGCAATAACATTTTTGATAACTTTAGGATACATTTATTATTTGATTATTTTTTGATAATGAGAATACATAACTTTTTGATAACTTTCCATTTTTTGATAACTTTTAATAACATTTTTGATAACTTTAGGATGTCATTGACGCATGACTTTATAACTTTTTTATATTTGATTATTAAAAAACTTATTTTTTTTATTTTAATACTAATTAAAAAAATTTTTTTTTAAATCTGTTGGATTATTTAATACAAATTCCTTTGATAATGTAAAACAAAAAAACATCGTATGTTAGCTTTTTTTAATGTTTCATTTTATGTAATAAAATATTTTTTCTGTAAATATGATTAAAACTATCCTTAAAAAAAATTTAAAAATATCCCAAGCTATCAGTACAAGAATTACACGACAAACTTTTTACAATTGTGAAAAATATGAAGAATACTTTGAATGCGAAAAATATTTTTATTTGCAATTTATCAATATATTAAATTTCATATTTTATATCGTTCAAATTTAATTTATTTTTTAATTTAGTTAATATTTTATTTAATTTATTACTTTTTGCACTGTTAAGGTACTGCATACAAAAAAAAAAATTATGCATAGTTTTTCCTTAACTTTAAAAAATGATTCGTTCCTGAAAAAGTCAACATTGAAAATATATTCCAACTTTAAATTTCTTGGTAAAATTTTTTCCATGTTAGTGATTACAATCAAATGTGTTAATAAAAATGTAACATAATATGTAGGAGTGAAAATAATGTAAAATTTCTAGTACATGCTTCATTTTTTGTTGTGTTGTGTATTTATTGTTATGCAATTTTAGGTATGGTCGTAAACTACTGTTTCTTGTCTTAGCAGTTGTGGTTTCCTCAACTGAAATAGCTTCCGTTCTTGTAAATAATTTCATAATCTTCGCCATCCTAAGAGCCATGAACGGAAGTGTGCTTCCTTCTATGTTTACATCGGCTTTTATCTTAAGTAAGTACTTTTATTATTATAATAATTTTACTAATTGTAATAAAAAAAAAAAACAAGTAATATAAAAAAAAAAAGAAAGTCAATTTCTACTTTTTTTTCACTATATTGCAGGAAAGTCCTTTACAAACAAAGTTGAAATTTTCCTCTTGCATGTGACGCCATCTATTATTAGATACATGCAACTTAAATCTTAAAAAAAAATCTAAAATGAATTCATTAAGTTTAATTAATGAATTTATATTGAAAAAAAATGTATTAACATCAAGTGTCATGCACTACAAGTTCAAAAATGTATTTGAACTTGATGAATGAAAAAAGTATTTTATGAACGATTGAAAATTTGAACAAGATATATATAGTGTGATGTAATAGAAGGAATTGAAATGAACCACTATGCTTTCTTTGTTTTTAGTGATTAATTCTATATTTATGAATTCGCAAAAAAATAATACTTTCTACTTATTTTCGTGACATAAAGATATTTTTAACGTTCTCTCTTATTAAAAACATTTTTAAAACTGCTAATAATTCGCATTCTGCAAAATTTTCTAAAAACATTCTTTCTTCTGCAGAATATAAAATTTAGATTAATTTCTATTATACTTTGATAAAAATTGAATATTAGAATACTTTTTGCTTGAAATTTATAAAAGTTTGCAACTTTTGTTATATTAATTAATATCAAACTTTTGTTAATTTACAGAACTATGTTCCAATTTTTTTTAAAAAGTAAAAATCACTGGATTCAAATTAATAAATAATTCATTATAAGGATTTTTTTTTATCCAACGGAACTATAAAAGTTATTAACAATTTCTCAAATTCATTAAATGCTAATATCAGATACAATGAAATGTATCATTAATGTTTCACTGATGAGCACACAGTACATACATACCTACTACCTCTCATTCTTTTTATCTATTTTGTACAGTCGGCAAAAATAAATAAACAAAACGGGAACACCCTTAATAACGCCTGTAATTATCATTAGATCTTTACATAAGTGTTACGTTGCAAATGGTTTGAAAGGAAAAGTGAACTTAAAGTGAAAGGCAGTTGATTAACTAAATTAATGAACATGATTAATTAAACGCTAACTTGAAAATTTTTCGTTATGGAATTAGTTAGCATAGTTTGTAATGCGACCGATGATGCAGCATTAAGAAATTGATATATGTTAATGTTTTGTAGAGATTTGATTAAAAGTTTTGGAGTTACAGGAGTTCAAAATTTTACTTTCCTAATGTTGAAAGAAACTTTCGCTTAATGAACGATGTCTCGATATCGTTCTAATTAATTTTCTTTTTAATTTCTGCACCAGTCTGAAGAATTTGTTTCCAAAATTAAAAACCTAATTTTGTTGTTTTTTTTTTTAGAATATTAAAAAAAAAAAAAAGAACCGAAAAGTATTGGTTTTCTAGTGTTGCCAACCCCGAAGATCTAAATTTTTCGTAATACTTGTAAAGATAATTTTAATATAATTTTTTCAAACTATTTATATATATAACAAAATGTTGTATATTTTTATTATATGAATATAATTTATTATATAATATATATATTAAACGTATTTAAAACGTTTAAACATAACGTTTAATTAAACTTAACGCTTAACACGTTTAATTAAACATTTTAAACTTTTAAACGGATTTAAACAATATTTTCATGCTTTTTTCCAGAATATGCCTATTTATTTCAATAAGATGTATACTTACTTAAATATGATATAGTATTTCCAGCTACAATAAACGTCGTAAGACATTTTATTTATTAAATTGTTTTGAAAAGAAGCATAAAAGCGTTTTTCAGATTACAATTTCGAAAATTTAAAAAACAATCAACTTATAATATATCATTTTGACACAATCAGTGGCAACATATTATTTTCGCTGCACATCAGCGGTTTTTGATCCACTCATGCATAACACGAACAACTCGTCGACGGATATTACTGCTTTCTGGGACGACTTTTAAAAACTGATTATCATTTGCATATCATATACGAGTACTTCGATGATTGACTATGGATCTAAGATGCAATTCTTTTTATTTGAATTCTTTTGTACTGTATTCTTTTTAATTCATTCATGATGAGAATTGGTGAAGTAATGTAGTGTGCAGATTGTGCAACTAGATTGTAACTGAGTGTAGTTGGGTTGAAATACTTAAGACACAGGTTGGAGAAGTCACAGCTTTTATTTACACATGCACGAACACTACTCGCATACAATTAGAGACATACAATATTTAACACATTTAAAGACAGATAATTATAGATTTGTTGGAATTTTTATGCTTTAGTTCGCGCCAAGCAGCGTCACGTGATAGTTCTATAAAAATCGTTTGGAACCGATTCAGAATTGCGCTGTTGCCGTGGAGACGGGCTGTTGGTTGCTGTGGAAACGGACTATTGCTGTGGAGACCGGCTGTTGCTGTGGAAACGAGTTGTTTTTATTCTAAAAAGAACATTTTCTTCCAGTTTAGCTTTTACCTTTGAACTGTTACCATCAATCCTGTATATCTTTGTAATAAATGAAGATTCCATAAATGTTTGTATGGATTGATCAATACTTCTCGAACCGTCAGAAAGCTGTGGCTAATAAGAAAAATAAACCACCGAAGAAGAAAAACGATAGTCGTAGTGACAAGATTCGTAGAAGAACTCTACTTCTATGTCGAAAACCCGAAACTTGGTTATTCGTCAGGTGCTCGAAATTTACTTAGTTTCAGATGAGAGTCTGTAGGACAACTGACCACTTCTTCTGGACGCCACAGCCGGCGCTCCTGCCGGTAGGTAGGAGGAAGCATGGTTACAGTAAAGTTTTTAATGATTAAATTAATTTTTATTAGATATCTATTTAATATGAAACATCATTGTTGAACGAAACAAACGATTTTATAGAATTTCTTGGGACATGTATATTAATAGGGCACAAAATATTGCAAATAAATTTAAATTACTGACATTTATACAATAACTTCAATTATTACTTTTTTTGACGTATGACTTCTGTAACAAAGATTTTTAAAAAATTGAATTTTCTTTTCTTATGTCTTTATTATTATTTTTATCATTATTTCACCAATTTATATGAATGATTCATAATTTGTGCCTCAGTTTCAGAGATCGTCGCTCCCGATATGCGAGCTCACATGAATGGCGTGATCAACTGTTCCTGGACCTTCGGACTGTGCGTTTTGCCTTTTGTTGCTTATTTGGCAAGAAGTTGGGTGATTCTGGGTATCGTCAGTGCTGTGTGCGGATTTGGTATTTTAATATACTGGTTGTAAGTAAATAACGATAGTGCAATACTGGATTCTCTTTCTGTGTTTATTCTGTATAAAAAAAAAAAAATCAACAGTATAGATGCTGTTTATGTGATGATTTGAATTTAATTCGACATTGTATTGTAAAATAAAATATCTTTAATATATTCGTAGCGTACAGGATAAGTCAGAATAATATGGCAATTTTAAAAGTTTCATAAAATAAACAGTTTTTGTATAAAAACGTATGGGTTAAATAATCTCACGTAGTCATAGTAAATGGAATATAAATGTTATTTATATTCCATTAATTAAATGTTTAAATTATATAAAGATAGTTCTTGTCCTTTAAACCTGTAATATTAAAGTAGAAATTTTTGCATTATAAATAGTTATAAATTATTTATAAATATTATATAAATTGTGTATATATGTATATTTTGTGTATATTATTTTTATAAATTGTTTCATTATTTCTGATCAGTTTAGTTTTTTTCAAATATCCAGTCAAAATTTTTAGTTCTCAAAACAAATAAATCTTTATGTGGTTCATTTAGAAATTTAAATGCATCACACAATCTTGTTTTTTATGTATCTTTCCGTATGAGAACAAAAACTAAAATAATTAATTTCCAATACAAAAAAAATTTCAATTAGTGCCTCCAGTAACAGGTTTTCTTACAGCTAAATTAAATTATCAAAATTGAATCGAAACCGTTAAATATAACTAAACGAAGGTTAAATTTTAAATGCTTTTTTATCTTATACATTGATATAACTCGGAGGTCGTTGAAGGGTAGGTATCTAGATTAATAAGAGATTAGTATTGTTGTTATTATTTGTAAGCGTCTGAGAAATCCTTGCATTTAAATACTTATCATTAAGAATCTACTCTTCACGAAGCACGGATTCCGAACGACCTTGTACTCGATTTGCCAAGAGGCCGTTCACACAGAAAGCGAGTTTAAATATTTAGCAATATATTTATTTATTACATTAATATTCCAAGAAAACTGCTGCTTAAATTGATCTATTACCGTTTCCGACTTCACAGTTTAGCATTGAGAGGTTATTTAATCCTTATTCAGGCTTATTGGTAATTATCTGTAATGTTCTATTTTTTGTATTCTGCGAGATGCCTTAGGCTAGCAAGTCGTTAATTCAACTGTAAGCGGCCTTCAACTTTTACTTATCGCACCTAAATCTTACTACAAATAGATTGTAACGTAATATGAAACTGGACGTAATATTTAATTGGTAATTAGAAACTAGACAATTATCATTTAATGTTCCCTGTTCTATACATGGTATGAATATGCATGGAAACGAAATATCCCTCCATAGTGTTTGGCGAATGGACATTGGGAACTCCTCAGCTGCTGCTACTAAGAATATTCTTTCTTAAATGTAGTAGTTTAACGCGTAATCTTACACACTGCAAATCGATTGCAGTGCAATATTAAATATTCGTTCAGATATTGGGAGTGGTCATTAGAAATTAGACAAACATCATTAAAAATTGCCAGTTCTATGCATGATATGAATATGTATGGAAATGGAATATCCCTCCATAGTCTTTGGCGAATGGACATTGGGAACCTCTTTAGATGCTGCTACTAGGAATGTTCCTTCTAAAATGTAGGAATTTAACACTTATACACTTAAATCTTACAAAATAGTTTGTTGTGTAATATTAAATATTCATTCAAAGATTAACGTGGTAATTATAATTGTATAAACGTCATTAAACTCATTGACTCCTCAGATGCTGCTACTAGGAATATTCCTTCTCAAGTGTAGTAATTTAACACTTAAATCTTACTACAAAATAAGTGTAAAATATTAAATATACGCTCAGAGATTGCAGTCATAATTAGAAACCGACAAACATTATTAAAAAAAATACACTGTTCTATACATGATGACTATGCTTGAAACGAAATATCCCTCCAGAGTGTTTGTCGTTGGGAGCTCCTCAAATTGTGCTATTAGGAATGTTCTTTAAGTGTAGTAATTTAACTCTTAATCTTACACACTTAAATCTTATTGCAAATTGATTGTAGTGTAATATTAAATATTCGTTCAGAGATTAACGTGGTAATTATAATTGTACAAACATCATTAAAATTACCTGTTCTATGCATGATATGAATATGCATCGAAACGGAATATCCCTCCGTAGTCTTTGGGGAATGGACATTGGTAACTCCTCAGATGCTGCTACTAGGAATGCTCCTTCTAAATGTAGTAGTTACTAGGTTCCCCAAAATAATACTTTTCTAATCGTGTATGGCCAAGAAGTTTATTCACAAGTGGTAATATATGCACAATACTTGTATCCTCTCTACAGTATTTGAAAATAGAATTCAATTACGAAAAATCAACAGGAAAGTTGAAATCGATTATAAATTATTCTATTAAATTCTCAACATTTTTGCTTTATTGATACTCATTGTCATTCTGAGAGCCATATACGAAATAAAATAAAAATAATCATATTTGCTTTGTTCGTAAAAAAATATTCGAAAACTTGTTTTATGACTTTCCTTATTTTAGAACTAATGTTGTTGAAATACTTTAAAAATCAACAATATTAAAATATCAACGTTTTCAAAAACTAGTAATTTATAGCCATAATTTAACATGACAAATGAATAAGTCTTTGATTTAGGCGTTTGAAATAATGGAAAAAAAATTAAATAAATCTGTAAATAAAATTAAATAAAATATTTTTTTTTTTCTTTTTAAGATGGCGACAAAATCGTATCTTTAATTTTTAATAGCAATGCGATCGAAATATTACTAGAGAAATCTGTCATTTCGTTTAAATATTGGATAAATAAAAAAAATGTATTACAAAAATAGCGCTTGAGTATTTTTATGGCAATTTCATGCACATTATATGCCGTTTATTACAAAACATCTCATGAAAGTAAACTCAAATTGCTGTTTTGTATATTGAATGAATGTTTGCGAAACACGTGAAGAGCCTATATTTTAGTCGTTACTGAAACTTGTTGAATAGCATTTCTCAACAAGTATGTATTTTATGTATTTAGGTGTTTTTTATGTATTTATACAGCTTCCATAATTTTTTTTTTTTTTATCAGGAAATTCTGAAATAAGAAATAAATATAATTCTTTTATTTTATATTGATCTTTTATGTTAACTTAATAATGATGGAAATTTGACACCTTTCATTAATATTGATACATGCTTTTCTTCCTTTCTGAGAAATTTATTTTTCTTAATTTGTGATTTCTCAGAGGCTAATTATAATTTAAATATAATTATAAACCTATTTTTCCTTTCCTTTTTACTTGTGCATAAATAACTTTCTCGTGCATTATGTCTTTTTTGATTTCTTACAATTTTTGTCTGTCGTTTTCTTAAAAAATTTAATATATATGTATATTTGAAAGATTTTCAGTCAGATTATTTGTATTTTACTGTATTTGTTAAATGACTGTTTTTTGGTTTTAGCTTTCTTCCTGAATCTCCAAGTTGGTATATATCACAAGGCAGATATGAAGATGCAGCAAAAGTTATGATGACAATTGCAAAGACGAACGGAAAAGAAGTCGACTTCAACTACATATTATTACAGTTGCAGGTCGGAATTTTACGAATATTAAAAATATATTATATTTAAACCTATTTTTAAGATAGGGATTTCATAAAGATAGTGATATATTAATATTAGTAATATTAGTAATGATTGAATTAGCTAATGGTATTATTGCATTGCGTCATAGTCCTATGCAATCTTTTGTTGCAGAAGACATAAATTTAAACATTTACTTTGTATAAATAGTTATCTTCTTTTAAAGTTAACGTAAATGTTACATAAATTTTTGTTGATTTTCTCTCTCTCTCATACATTTATCAGAGTTTTGTTAATTTTATTGCAGTTTTGTTAATTTTAAATCAATAACAGGAAAAGAAATTTTCGAGTAAAACAGTTAGTTATAATTATATATAAAAAAATTGAAGTATTTGAAATTTTCTAAAGAAATATTTTCATTTATTTGTGATTAGAAATTCACTCAAATGTTCTTATTTCAACGCCAATCATTCAAAACTGAAGTTTAACTATTCGATTGATCAAACTTAGATCGCTAAGAAATAGCTGTTTATTCTTCAACACGTTATTTCTAAAATTATTCAGCCATTTTACATTCATTTGATTGGATTTAATAAATATCTTATATCTCATATAAATCTTTTTTTCTTAATATAATATTTCAGTTATCAATTTTGGTGTTTTTCAAGGGACTTTATTGATGCCATATTTTGCTCCATTTTTGTAATTAATAGAGACAAGGGAAATTATTTCATTATTTTGTTGACTCGCATTTAATTCAGAAAAAGTTAATAAAATTTATTACTAATTTTTGAATATAAATAATTAAATTATTAAATTTTAAGGAATGCCGCTTTAGCCGAAAAAATAATACAAAAGTTTAAATGTTTAATAAGCATTAACTAAATGCTTGAGAAACATTAATCACATTAATATTATATGGTGTATTTTTCTCCACTACAAATCACCATTAATTTTAAAATTTTACTTAAAGAATATTGTGTTAGGATGGTATCCAATTCTCGAACGATGTTACACCAAAAGAAAAAAATTATAGGAATGTTTGGCTACACAGGGTCTGCTGTAACACATATCATTTTCTTTAAATTAATTAAACAACTTTTATTATCGTTGTAACCGTGCTTCCTCCTATACACGCGGAATGGTGGGCAATTGGTTAGCGCTCTGGTCTCAGGCTTCAGGTTCGAATCCCGGCGGTAGCAGTGATCTTTGTTAAGGGTTCAGAATCCACAATAAATTGTGTGCCCTGGTCTAATCAGCCCAAAGTGTTTAAAAAATGATCGTAGAACGACAAACCAAACCGCCTACACATTGACAATAGCGTTGACACCTGTAGCGTTCAGAAAAAATGGTTAGTCAGAAACGTTTAGTTTATAGTCTCTCATACCGAAAAGAAATATATTTAATGCAACCCTGCTTATTAATTGCCCTACAGACTGTCATCCGAGAAGAAGTATATTTAGTGCACCCTACGCGTATCTGAGTTTTCAGATTTTTGGTTTAGAAGTGGAATCCTTTCACGAATCTATAATTATCTGTCTTTAAACGTGTTAAACATTGTATGTCTCTAATTGTATGCGTGTGATGTTTGTGCATTTGTAGATAAAGCTGGGAGTTCTCCAACCTGTGCTTCAAGTATCTCAATCTAACCACACCCAGTTACAATTTGGTTGCCCAACCTGCATACGCGTTAATGGATGATTACTTTGATTAGCTTGTGAAAAACATCTACGAGTGTAGATTTTGAATATTGTAAAAATCGTGTATAATAATCACTACATTGGCTAAAATATTTTCGTAATAATGCGCTATTGCATCATGTAGACCTTGAAAATCTGACAGAATAAGTGTAACCCTACAGCCTTCGAGCCATCAGTTATTTCTTATAGGTATTAAAATTTTTTAAATCTGTAATTAATACGAATTAATGCACTTCTGTATTTGAATACAATTTGCGTTTGTTTTTAGATAAAAACTTAAATGAGGATATCTAACCTTAGTTCGTTTTTAATAATAGGATTTGATTAGATTTTTTTTTTTATAATCGTGGATTTTTATATTTTCGTGAATTAAAAAGCGATTAAATTTCATCCAAAAACATTTTTATCTTAATATCCTCTATAAAAATACTTCGATTATGAATAGAATGTTTCAAAACAAATCAAGGACTTCAAAACAATATGCTCGTTAATAGAATTTTTGTCCCTCAAAAATTAAGTTTTCGAATTATTCAAACTTATTAGAAGATTAATTGAATTGAGTGATGAAAGATTAATCCAATTCAATGATGAATAATTCAATTCAAATGTTGAAAGATTTTATCCAATTCAATGATAAAGGAATCGAATTAATCGAAGTCAACGATGCATAAACAGCTTGAGATGCTTTTTGTTAAGTCCGCCTCGTCATATTTCAAGTTCACTTAAACAAAAATGTAATTAATCATTTTTCTGGAAATATTTTCAGATTTTGATGAAAGATTAATACAGGGACCATGAATAAGTGTTAGTTTGAATAATAAAATAAAATATATTTTCAGAGATTTATATTTTATTACAAACTATGATATCAGATCCTTTATTAAAAACATAACAGTTAATCTTTTTATCTATCTATTTATTTATTAATTTTTGTTATTTCTACATTTATGCCCGACTTGTGGCTCAATGGTAACGTGCGCTGCTAGTGAGCGTCCGGGCTGAGGTTAACTTATAAACTTTATGAGGTTAACGTTATATAACTTATAAACGTTATGTAACGCTATTAATTTATAATGAGGTTAACGTTAACTTATAAACATAACGTACTTATATGAGTAGTTAATCTCATTTTAGAATAGTACTTTTTCAGCAATCCAAGCTAACTAAATTCATTAATATTATTATAAATTCCCGTACCCGATTCGTGGCTCATTGGCAACGTGGGCCGCTAGTGAGCATTAGGATGGAGGTTCAATCCGCTGGCGTCTTTGTTTGAGACACTGTTTCAAAAGATGATGAGACTCTATTGCGTTTGTGATGTTTAGCATCTTCCCTTGTTAGTCAGACTACTTAGAGTTTTCCAGATTTTCTCCCATACAATAAACAAATGCGGGGCAGTTCCTTTAAAAGTCTTCCCAAAAGACAGTGCCCTCTTTCTTCAGCGTCAGTGAGCCAAGTCGGACTTCTTCCTAGGGTGCTCTATCACAACAGAAGCTGCCCCCTCCCTTTTCCCTCCTTCCATGAGAGCTACTGCCTGATGGCCAATTGGCTAGCACTCTGGCCATTAGTGCGGACGCAAATGCAGTGTAAGTCCTCCTGGAAGGCGATACACTCCTTCTTCGGCAATACGGAGTCAAGTCAAACTTCTATCTACGAGTGCTCCATCACAACAGGAGCTGCCCTTTTTCCATCCTCCTGATCCATTGGTAGACTACTGGCCCATTCCGCAAGAACACTGAGGATTAGGCTCAACAACACATAATACTTATTGTCTAAAACATGTTTCATTTTAAAAGTGTACTTAACAAAGTACAAAAGATTGTTGATAAATAATAAAAATAAATAGCACACGCGTCTTTAAATCAACACAAATTTCTGAGCAAACATTTTTAAAATATAAATTAAAAAAATCTATACATTAAAAACATTCAATTAATTATTTTTCGTATGATTGTTACAAAAATCAATCAAATACTAACCCATTAAATTAGAGTTTTATCATACATTAAATTTTTTATTTGCTGTTCATCATATTTTTAATTAAAAACACAAATTAAAATTAAATTATCAATAAATACATTTTTTTTTAATTATTACACAAATTAATATATAATATATATATATTCAAAAATTTATAAATGCATTTTTTTTTCGTTTGACCCAAGGCTTATAAATTCCAAGTATGTGTATCCCTGATCTAATTAATAATCAATAAATATCAAATTTCTTTTAAAATAATTTCTTTCAATTGACCGTTATTAATTTTAAAAAATAAAGAAATATATCAGTATCGGGTTGGAATATTCTTATCATATTTCGCTAATTATAATAATATTATTAAAATGGCTTTGCTAATTATAATTGCTAAGCATTTTATTGAAAATGAATTTCAAAGGTCTCATTTTTTTGAAATTCTGAAAATGTTTACATTAAGAATTGTATTATATTTCAATTAATATGCTACAACTTCAGCAAGCTTTCTTACAATATTCATAAAACCCAATTTATTATTAATCAATTTCTACTGTAGTATGAAATGTTGTATACGAAAAAAATTAAATACATTCCATTTTATACATATTTATATGTTGTGATTCTAGGTTTCATCATCTTGTTACGTATAATAATTTTATATTCTATATTAATTACTATTTGCATATTTTCTGGTCCTTGTTAAAAAAACAAATTCGATACCATTTTTGTTTTCTTTTTTTCGTTGATTGCACATTTGTATTACGCTATATTAAAATAGATTGCTTAAAATGCTTACGATATAACCTTGAAAATGACAACATCAAAATAAACTTTATCTGAGGAGAATGATAATTTTCATTAGAAAAAAATTAAATAAAAATAAAAATGGTAGAAAAACGCATTGCAAATCAAGAAAAGGGGGAAATTGTTCACTTATTACTTTTTCATTTTTTTCATTGCAATGACCTCGTTTTTTATTTTCGTTTATTTTTAGATGCAAATAGTGCTTGTTTATTCTAAATATTCAAGCGTCGTATTCATTAATAACCATTAGTTTAATTATGTTTATTTATTTAGATATTTTTTAATGTAAATAAAAAGTTCTCCCAATGTTATCATTATTTAAATTATCATATTTATAGAGTAATTAAATAATTAATGTTAACCTTTCTTCCCATGCATTTAGTTTATCAAGATTTTTTTCATGTTAAATAGATTTAATGATTTGTTTTGGCTAATGCATTATTATTTGGTCTTAACAATTAATTTAAAAATATTTTTTTCATTTTTTCCATTATTTACAAAACTATTAAAAAAAAAGAAAGTAATCATCACATCAAAAACACTTTAAAAATTAAATAGAAAACATGCTTACATTCACTTACTTACTATACTTACTTAACATTCAAAGTACTATTCATTCAAATAACATATGTAACCCAACACATGAGGCTCATCTTCATTACATACAAATGTGGCACTTTGAATTTTCTATACACCTTTATACGGACTCGGAGTAAAAATACCCCCCCCGCAACGCTCTACGTTCATGTTAGATAGGAACCTACAGTTTTAAGTAGATTCCGAACCACTACAAACATCCATGGCACCGCCGGACCCGAAACTTGTGGTATCAAGCGCCGGAGCGCTAGTCACTCGGCCATCAAACTCCCTTAATATATTATTAACTAATATAATTGTTTTAATTAAAATAATTATAATTAAATAAGCATTAGAATATTTGATAGATTTCAAGAAAAAGACATTTGGCATAGACACAGCAACATCAAGTTTTATAGAAAATTCAAAGAGCCACATGTTGTTTATGTAATTAAGATGAGCCTCATCAGTTGGGCTGGGCATGCTATTTGAATGAATAATCGATATACCTTGAGGCATATCATTTTGGCTAAACCAGTTACCATCAATAGAAGCGGAAAGACCAGAGTTCGTTGGATAATAGCTGAAGAGGATTGTTTAACCCACGATCCCCAAAATGGGCGATACTACCCCCAAAGGGACTGTCGAACGTTAAGGGGGTGGTGCTTAAAACATAAAGATACAAAGAAAATAAGAATATGTAGAAAAATTTAGTCGAAGATTAAAAGATGACTGCCAACAGTTCTGATTGCAAAAACAGATACCTACAGTTTGTTTAATCATCCATTATGGATTGCAATAAAAAAATTTCAATTTCATTTACTTCTTCATATCTTGTGGAACGTAAACAAATTTGAGGATCACTCTATTGTTATCAAGAAAGAAAGTAAAACCTATTGTAAATAGTGAATCGCAGTAATTTAAGAAATTGCTAATAGATGATTAATTCTTTAGTGACAATGGACCAGATCTGTCTTTATCATTTGGATTGTTTTTTAATATTATTCTTAATTTTTAATATCGTATTATTCTTCGTTATCTTAATTTTCTGTGTGCATTGCGAGTGTTGTTATGATTGATTTTAACAAATAATTTTAAACCAATGTGCCTTATTTACATCTTTACTGTATTTTAAGATTATATATATTTACATTATCTTGTTTGTTATTTTAAAGATTATTTGATTGATTTGAGTTTAAGGTTTGATTTCTTTGGGGGGGGGTGAGCTATAGTAATTTTTTTTTCTAAAAAGGCATTGATAGATATACATTTAGTAATCTTTGATTTAACTCTTCAAACAAAAAAAAATTGGATAAAGTTTTTGCCGGGAATATAAATACATGTCTTACAACGTTTAATACTTTAGAACGAATTTATACTCAATACAAATAAGTTTCGTTTCATTAAAAGATTCGGTAATAAAGTTAAACTTCAACTTCAACATTAAAATATTGATGACTTTAGACGTGAACACTTGTGTTTCTGAAGGATAACTTAATGTTTTTGTACGAAATGGAAGAATTATACTTTGTTAATTAGACATCAATTTATTGTTAAATTAGTTTTGATATTGGACATATCAAGCATCAGAAACAAGGATTATGAACTCCGACGTATGTGTTTTATGAAAGAGAGAGAAAATTAATAAGACCCATCTACTTGTTTGCTCGGGATTGGATTCGTAACTTACAACAGAATGGTGATTTCTGTACTCTTACTGGTGATCCAGAAAACATGTCCTGATCACACGGACTTTTTATGATGGTGCTTCTAGCTTTTTAAATTTTCCTCCTTTGAACATTTAACTTGTTTTTAAGGCCTTCTGGTCGTTTTTTATTAAGAAATATCTTTTCCCATTGTAATTTTGATTTGTTTATAGGTTCTTTTTTGTTTCTACGGTAAAAGGTCAAATTTTTGTATGGATCGAGTTCAACAAAACAATATGTAACAACAACAACAAGAGTTATTTATAATATTTTTAAATAAGAATAAAACCATGACTGATTTATTTACTAATTGTATAAATGAATTGAAAATTTAATCCGGATATGCAATTTATTTATTAAAAAGCAATTAATGATCAAATAAATTTGAGAAAAATAAATTTTGTTGTTAGCATTGCAATGCTGAGATCAAATCGAGTTATTTCAACCAGAATTGCAAGTTATTTTGTGATAAATGGTTATATTTACGCGGAAATTGAGTATAAACCCATTGTCTATTATGTTGTTTAGTTGAATCGCGTAGGCCGTTCTCGTGCCCCATTTTCTTTGGCTGTAAGGTTTGTCAGTGTTTAATTGTTTGTAGTTTTCATTTAAAAGAAGTAAAAACGTAAAGTAACATTGTGTTAATGTTTGAGGTCAGCCATTATAGTATCGAGTCTAAGAATAGAAGTAAGTTATTCATTTCTTGAAAAAAATTGGAACATTTTATTTTTATGTTATTACTCGGTAACTAATAATTTTAATTAATAAAAATTAAATAATATATATATATAAAATGATTTTCATATTTTCCTAGCTATTCGCTATTATATTTCTTACGTAGAAGAAATACCTTTCTTTAACATTTCAGAAAATACGTATTTTGATCTATTTTTGAATGAATTTGCGAACATTCTCCCCTCCATAGATGACATCTGGGGAGTTCGCACCAACAACTTCCTTTCAAACTATAAGGAAGTAATTTCCGACTTACAAGTTTGTCTTAGTTGACTTAAAAAATTGTTCAGTGACGTTTGTCTAGATTTGTACTCGGCTACCTTTGTTCAGAATCCAAAAGTGCTAACATTAAGTTATTAGCTTTGTCGTCGTTAGCTCATCAGTTCCACAATATTTTCCAGTATTAACTAATTATTTGTTAATTCTACTGTAGTTGAAATTTTACTTTCGCCTATCTGTCCTTTTTACTTTGAATTTCTGCCTCACTGTGGCTAATTGATGGCCAATTAACTAGCTCTTTGGCTATTGGTCCTAATTTTAAATTGAAAAGTGGTCTTACTTTTGGACACAATAGTAATAATAGATTTCTTAAGGGTGTCGTCTTAAACAACTATTAACAGCTATTTTAAAAAAAGTAAAGCAGATCATTTTCCAAATTAGTTAGAATATTAGGAGGAAAAAAAAAATACAGATTCATCGTATTTTGACAAAAAAGGAAAATTACTCAGCTGTTAAATTTACCCTTTGTTTTCCATCAACTAATAAGTCATTTTTTTTATAAAATATATGACATTAACTACATTAGATTTAAACTTTATCTGAAATAAATTTTTAAAATATTTAAATAGGTAATTTATGCGTGATACATGTTTGAGATTGCTATGTGAAAAAACTCCTGAATTTCAAATCTTAATAATAAAAATTGAATTTATGATAATACAATGTCGACGCACTAAAAGGTCACTATAAATGTAACTACTGCTCAATGTTTCGTGCGGAACTCATAGCTATTGAGGGTGGCTTGAGCCACAAGCTTCAGGTTCGAAACCTGACGGTAGCATGAATGTTTGTTAGTAGTTCGGAATCCACGTTAGACTGTAGATCTAAGAGATAAGATCTTAATAGAGATAATTATCTTAAAGTGTGCATAAAAAATGACCGTAGAGAGACAAACCAAACCAAACTAAGCAATATCACTAAAACTCATTTTGCAATGGAGACGAAGTTCAGAGCCATAAAATGGTTATAAATTATAGGAGTACAGCAGTTAGAAGAGGCTGTTATTAGAAAATTCGGAACTAATGGATGTTTGTTAGAGTTTCGGAAAGGACGTTAAAGTGTAGGACCTGGTCTAATTAGCCTAAAATGTGCATAAAGAATGAACGTAGAGCGACAAACCAATCTACCTCGCTTTGGAGTAGCTCATTTCTTTGAAGGCCATAATGCTATGGAGATGAGATGCTTAAAAATAAAAAATTTAAAAATATAGGTTAAGAAGGTGTCCAAAAATTTGTTGGCAAAAAAGAAATGATTACAAAAACAATCTCTCATTTTGATGGTTATTTTTTTTTTGCCAGAAAACCCATAACGAGTCGAGGTATTGAATTGGCACCCGTTACTGCTAAGAAGATTATTGGAAACATCAGTTATGTAACCCTACATTAATGAAAAAATTATCATTAACTGAGGAATGCAAACATATAACAGTCTGTATAAATCACTTTTTTAGGATGACATGTTTTACATTAATGTGGATATATTACGATTATTTTAAACGAAATAAATTTATTTTCTAATTCCTTATTAGTAACTCAACGAATTAGTTCCTGTATATTTATCATGATCTAATTGTGATGAACGGTATTTTATTTCAAAGGGTGATTTTATTTTGTTTATTGATTACGTGATTTAGTGAGCGCAGCTCATCATTAACAAAACAGAATTATTCTTCCATGAAAAGATTTTACTTATATTTATATTTCACTCTTGTGTTTTCAAAGATGCGCTTGAAAGAACAACCCGCCTTTCCAATATTTGAGGAAGGAATAATTGTGTCTCTAGTTTTTCTCTTTTCTTTTTAGTAAAAAATCAAAACTTTGTAACATTGCTGCCCAAACGCAGAACAAAATGACATTAAATATACGTTACTGAAAGATGAAGAATCTAATTTTTTTTTCTTTAAGGTAGTGTCGAAGATTTTACTCAATAGTAAGTAACATCAATGTATTAAGTCTTTTCATTATTTCTTAGGGGTTTTTTTGTGTTTATTTAAATATTTTGTATGCTTTCCAATTCAATAAAATTTCAACACCATAGAATTAATTGCCTTATTAAAACTGAGAAACATCTAATTACTTGAAATGGAGAAACTTCAGCATACTGTTTTTTTTTTTTTTTTTTTTTTAACATCTTAAAATTAGTTTTGCTGCAACTACGAGTATTTTACAATGAAATTTTTTTTCATACATTTGACATGTGTTTTCCATACGTTTGACACGTGTTTTATATATTTTTTTTTACAAAATTTGGAATATTTTTAAATACAATGTAATAATTGTACATGCATTATGAACACGCAAATTATTCTTTCTGAATTACATTGTTTTGAATTCATTAAACGACATCAAAATGTATTAAATATCAAAATTTATTCATTTTCTTTGAAATAAATTGACAGACATGATAATCAATCAGACAGACATAATAGACATCGCGCTGCTTTATTCATTCTCTTTGAAATAAATTGACAAGTCATTGTTTAAAATGAGGACTCAATGGCTCAGTGGGTTCAGCATCTTGCTCGTTAGTGAGCATTAGGGCACCACACCCAATCGGCAGGCCTGGAGCTTTTTTGGAGACATTGTTTGGAAAAATGTGGGTGACTCAATGGACGTGATGTTCAAAAGTTTTGCCTCGTTCGTCGGACTACCTGGTGGGAGTTTTTCGGGGTTTTTTTCCCCATACTATACGCAAATACTGGGTAGTTTCCTCTAAAATTCCTTCCTGAAGACGCTGCCCTCCTTCTTCAGCATCACTGAGCCAAGTCAGACTTCTACCTATGGGTGTTCCATTACAACAGAAGCTGCCTTCCCCCTCTCCCTCCTTCCATGAGACCACACGGGTTCTTGGACTTGGTGTAGGTGTTGCTGTCTACCAAATGGAATAAGAAAAATTTATTATATTCGAAATTGTATTCATTTTGTTTGAAGTATAGATTAAAAGAAGTTCCATCGATTCAATTCTGCTCTCTATAATCGAGTATAAAATGTGTTTGACATTTTACACTCGATTATAAAGATGGTATGTTTATGATTATGAGCGTTTACGAACATTAGTATTTTACGAACTATTAAGATTTATCTTTTGGTTTATTTTATTGTTTAACTCAGATGAAGTGAAGCTAATATGTTATTTTTATTCACAGACGCTGGGTGAAAAAATTAGAGAGACCAAAGAACAAGAGAAGAAAGATCCAAAATCTAGCCTTCTAAAATATCCAAGACTAAGAAGAAATTTCATTATTCTTTGTATTTGCTGGTTCGTATTTCCTCCAAATTTTATGAATAAATATTTTTAAATGTATGATGCTACAATAAACATTTTAGATATTTTTAACAGTTTGCAAATGTATATTTTTCTGTTTTTACAGGTCAGCTTTTTATGTAGCGTATAGTGGTCTTACTTATAACATAACGAACTTAAGTGGGAATGAGTTTCTCAATTTCTTCCTCCTTTCCGCTGTCGAAGTTCCTGGGAATCTGACGTTTTGGTTTCTCATGGACAGATATGGTAGAAGATGGAGTGCATCGCTTGGCTTTGTCATGATCAGCATCTTTTGTCTAATACCACTTATAGGTATGGAAAAGTTTATGTATTTAATTTTCAGAATTAATATTTAATTTCTTATTAAGTCTTTTAATGTCTAGAATTTAGGATAATATTTCTTTATTAATTACTAAACTTTTACAGCTATTTTGTACTGTATAAATAATTTAGAAAGAAGAGTTGGATGAGTTTAAAATTTAATTTAAAAAAGAGTATCATTTTGTTATTAAAAATTTTAAAAAAGTTTCAAGTAATTCTATAACTTGCCTGACATTAACTTGTCATAATTTGATCCTAAATATTACCAACACTAAAATAATATCAACAGCTTAATAACTTGTCTCCGAAATAATGACAACGAAACATCTTTCACGGCTCTTTTTTCTTCCAATGAATATCATAGGTAATTATCTTAATTGCCGTGTTCAACTTTATATTCAAAATCAATTAAGATGTTTTAATTGTCAACAAGTAATATAAAAAAAAAAAAATTTTTAAGTCAATTCCTACTTTTTTTTTCACTATATTGCAGAAAAGTACTTTACAAATAATTTTCATTCATTTCTTTAAGTTTATCTGGCTCCATCTATTGGTAGATGTATGCAACTTAAATCCAAAGAAAACTAAAATTAATGAATTAAATTTAATGAATGAATGAATATTTAAAAAACTGCATTAACATCAAGTGTCATCCACTACAAGTTAAAAAAAAAAAATGTATTTGAATTTGGGTGGATGAATAAAAAGTATTTTATGAACGATTGAAAATTTGACTAAGATATATATATATATATATATATATAAAGGAGAGTGTGAGCTAATAGAAAGTATTGAAAAATACGGCCATTCTCGAAACGCTTGCCATGGAAGTAAAATCTTTTAAAATTCATCAACAAGACAATTTCATCAACAGGTCTCACACAGATTGTATTCTATCTAAAATTCACCAATAGAAAACAAACACGGCCATTCAATTTCCAATCTTATTCTAAATGGCTGGTGAAAAAAAACCCCAAGAAATAAAAAAAAATAACTGAAAATTTAACTTAATCTGAAATATGGTTTGGATTGTCTCTCTCTGAGTTTTTTTTTTCCCGCACTTAGGCCGGGACCTAGAGTTTAAAATGAATTCCGAACCACTAAGAAATATCCATGCCATCGCCATGATACGAACCTGAAAAAGCCTGTGCTACCAAAGATTAGAGCTCTAGCCGATTGGCCATCAGGCCGCTTTCTGAAATTGTAAAATTATTACTCAAAATTCTCCACCATCTTATGCAGATATTAAAAGTAAAGCTATATCTTCAGACACGGAAGTACTAAGACCCGCAGCTATATTTGTTCCGGTGGCAATATACCTGGATTTAAATGATTTCATTTCTGCTCAACCTTAAACTA
This sequence comes from Caerostris extrusa, assembly GCA_021605095.1. NCBI lineage: Eukaryota > Metazoa > Arthropoda > Arachnida > Araneae > Araneidae > Caerostris > Caerostris extrusa. The sequence goes on along the minus strand of BPLR01004800.1, from coordinate 102,494 downwards.
CTTGTTTGGAATTATGGTGAAAAGTATAGAAAACACTTTCGATTTCCTTGTGAAAACTTGTGTGATATTTTTGAGACATCAAACGAATTTTTTGGAATTTTCTCCATAAATATTGATGTAATTTTAACCATTGTGTTTTATACATGAAAAATGTATTTGAAATGTCTTTTAATGTGTTTTATTTAAACTTACATCCATTTTAAAATTACAAAAGTATCTTTTAAATTTCAGTATTAAATAAGTATTCAAGAAAAAGCTTGCTTACGATAATCAAATTATTTATCGCAGCTTGGCCAAAACTGGCCCTTGTGCCATTGAATCACCACTACCAACCAACATTCATAAGGTAAAGAATTGTAGAGCTCTAATAATCCATAGAGTAACCTGGTAGTCGAGTATCTAGCTCTCTGGCCCTCGGTGCCGCTGGTTTCCGTTTCGAGTCCCGGCGATGTCATGGATGATTTTAGTGGTTGGGAATTCACTTTAAGCCGTAGGTCCTGGTCTAATATTGTAGACGTAGGGATGACAACCTTACCCTATAAAATGAGCTTATATTTCGGAATATGTCAGTAGACAGACGACCTTGGCCCGCTATGCGGTTGTTGTGCCATTGAAAAAGAAGAATCCATAGACTGCCCTGTGAAAGTGGAAATGCAGATTAATGTTTTTGTTGGCTCTATGGTTTTTCTGTGCATTAATAACGTATAAAATTTTAGGCTTTGTAACATTATTTTGAAGAAGTTTAACGATTTACTGTTCTAAACTGAAAAACACAGTTCAAAATTCTACAAAACGAATCATATCGAATAGAAAGTTTATGTATCAGCAATCAGCTTTGGAATATGTAATCTATAAGCGAAAAAAAAACACCTCCATTTTATTTGTGGACATAGTAAGGAGTGCGAATCTCTATATCTTGCCCCTAAGAGTTTTTCTTCCAAATTGCCATGGATGGAAGCACCCAACGAATTCGTGTTCCCATCGTAAAGCTTTCATCAAGCTTAGTAGGCTGATGGACAATTGCATAGCAACATAAATACCCACTTGAAAAGTTTTTAATAAATCGCAATGTGGTTATTTTAATGCATATCACTTAGATTGACATTTGACGGGGAAACTTCCTTGTATTCTTTTTTTTTTCTTGAAAATGTCGTGGATATTTTAATTATATACTTTCAGAAGTATAATAATCAACATTTTATATATTTTTTGATATTTTTGTTAAAAATTTCCATCGTTGTTCATATGAAATTTTCAATACACATAGTGGGAACTTAAACTTTTTTTTTTTGTATCCGCTATGCATAAATTAAAAATTTTCGGTTATCTAATATTTTTTTTATGTAATATTTGAATTTCGTTGAATGTTATGGCTACCACACCCATTTCGATAAATATCTATGTAATTTTCCTAATGTGGCCTTCAAAATTATGAAATAATGACGTAAATGCATTTATTTCAGTAAATGTGTCAGTTAAAACATTTTTTTTTTTTTATCAATCATTCAAGAATTACTATATATTTTAAACCTCTTGCGTCACATTTTCCATTTCAATCCTTTCTTCTGAGTGCGCGCACACACACACACACACACACACACACACACACACACACACACACACTTGATTCAAATACATCAGAAACAAGTAATATAAAAAAAAATTAAGTCAATTCCTACTTTTTTTCACTATATTGTGGAAAATCCTTTATAATTTTCATTTTTTAAAAATTTATCTGGCGCCATCTATTGGTAGATACATGCAACACAAATCTAAAAAAATGAATTTAATTAATTAAATTTAATGAATGAATTAATGTTTGAAAAATACTGTATTAACATCCAGTGTCATCCATTACAAGTTCAAAAAAAAATGTATTTGAACTTGAGTGGATGAATAAAAAGTATTTTATGAACAATTGAAATTTAGAACAAGATATATACCAGGAGAATGTGAACCATAGTAGGAATTGAAAAAAAGAGAATAATTTAGTTTTTGTGCGGTACTTCAACAATGTCTAGAAAATTATGAATTGAAATTCAATCCTCTTTTTTTTTTTTTTTTTTTTACCGGCTTATCGGTTTCACCATTTATGTCAACTTCGAATTTCCATGAATACGTAATGAAACTATAAATAATTTGGAAAAGCGACTTAATCAACAAATTCAGGCAAGATAACGAAATTGATACTCGTAAGCCTAATTATTTATGCATTGAAATTTAACAAAAAAATATCTATGCGGAAAACAGCCATTAAATTTGAACACGTGCACACATTTCACTCTTATTGTAGATTAATACGGAGATCGTTGGCCGCGTTGCGGCCACTAGCTCCTTCATTGTAAAATGCAGAAACATAGCGGTAGTCTCATGCCCTTTGAATTAATAAGAAAAATACATAATTAAATGCCCCCTTTTTTTAAATGATTTATTTAATAAAATTATAAAATGAAAAATAAAAAAAACGGTTGATGTTGATGAAATCAGTTGCATGTAATAAAACCACAATGAGCAAACCTCAAATTAGGGTAAAAATAGCTTAGGAGAAAAGCGAACTTTTTCATCTAGACAGTTGTGGGTGTGCACACATTTCACTAAATGGTTTGAAGGAGCTCAAATCTACCAGCCAAACCTCTGGTGCGAACTTTATCTGTCAGTTATTTTTTAATTTTATCATTTCTGTCAATTTCACTGTTTCGAAGAATACGTAATAAAACTATAAATAATTTGGAAAACGCAGGCTTAATTAGCAAATTTGAACACGATAATGAAATTGACACTCATAAGCCTAATCATTTATGCACTGAACTTTAACAAAACACACTTGTAGTTATGTGGAAAGTGGTCACTAAAATAAACACTTTAAAATAAATAAATTTGAACACTTGCACACATTTCACTTAATGGCTTGGGAGGGAGCTCAAGTTAACCAGCCAAACCTCTGGGCGTGACCTTTATCTGTTAATATTATGTATAGTTCGTTTTCAATTTCAGCATTTTTGTCAATTTCACTATTTCGATGAATATGTAGTAAAACTAAATAATATGGAAAACGTCCGTTTATTCAGCAAATTCGGGCACGATAATGAAATTGGCACTCATAAGCCTAACCATTTATGTACTGAAATTTAACAAAAACACTTGTACTTATGTGGAAAGTGGTCATAAGTTAGAACACGTGCATACATTTCTCTAAATGGTTTTGAAAAAGCTCAAGCCTATCAGCCAAACCCTCTGGGGACGAATTTTATCTGTTAGAATTATATATATATAGTTCTTTTTAATTTTAATTCGAATTTGAACACCAATTAAACTAAAAATGTTTATTCAAACCTTTTATTGAACAAATTTTAATATTTTTCTAAATGGTATTATGTTATTATAAATCGTGACTTTTTTTACAATATCTAAGAAACTGAAACATAACAGATAGTAAAAAGGGAAAAAGGACATTATTAATATAAATGAAACATGAAAATAACTTTTGAGGTTATAACTTATCAAAGTATATAATTTTAATTTCATGAAATTTTTAAGAGCAATTTTCCTCCACTAAATGCGGCCTGATGGCCAATTGCTAGAACTTTGACCTTTGGAACCACAGACGTCAGGTTAGAATCACCTAATCACCTATAATACTTCGTTTGTTAGTGGTTCGAAATCCACATTAAACCGTAGGTCTCGGTCTAATTAACCTAAAGTGTGCGCAAAAAATGACCGTTGATAGACAAACCAAATCAAAACCACCCAGTAAATACACATTTGTTTTGGGCATTATTGTATTGACATTCAAATGATCTGAACATCAATTATGAAGATTCGGTTGGTTGCTCTTTTGAATTTAGTTTATGGAATAAGTATTCATTGTTTTAAAAATTGGCCTATTTCAGGAGTGTTTAAAGTTGTAATGTTGTTGAATTTAATGTAAAATATACACTCCAAATTTAATAAAAAAAATCATTCTTATAAGGATCTTTTGTGTTTTATTTTTAATCAACTGTGCTTCATATTTTTTTTTTTAGGTTTTGAATCTAGTGACATCATCAGCTCCATGCTATCGAAATTCTTGATCTCTGGAATTTTCATGATTTCGGACCAGCAAGGTTCAGAGTTGTTCCCTACCATGTTTAGGACGTTTGGCATAGGAGCTGGCAAAGCAATTGCCACAGCAGCTACTTTAGGAATTCCTTACATCTCATTACTTGTAAGTTTGCTGTGCTCTAACAGTGTTAATTCATCAATAACAGTGTTTGATATTTTAGAGTTATTTAATAAGTGCTTTTAATCATCAGGTAGTGTTTTATGGTCTTTAATGTTAGCGCTTTTTTTAATATAATAATGATTTCTTATCATCAAATAAATTTACTATTTCATGGTGGTTTTATGTGTCGGGGATGGATATAATATGAGTAATTTTCTTATGGATGGAGAGAAAGGGGAGGTCTTTGTTGCGATGGAGCACCCATAGGTAGAAGTCTGAATTGGTTTATGTCGCTGAAGAAAGAGGGGAGTGCCCTCCGGGAGGACTTTTAGGTGGAACTACCTCGTATCGTAAAAAGAGAGAACCTGTAGAACTCCAGCCAGATATCCCGAACTAATGAGACAAGATGCTGAACATCACAAACACCATCGATTCTCCTCGTGTTTTGAGGGCCTGAATGGCCGAGTGGCTAGCGCAGGCGCTCGGTACCACAGGTTTCAGGTTCGAGTCCCTGTGGTTCCATGTGTGTTTGTAGTGGTTCGCAATCCACGTTAAACTGTATGTCCCGGTCTGTTTAGCTCAAAGTGTGCACAAGATGACCGTAGAGCGACAAACCAAACCAAACCTCGCCCGAACTAACGAGACAAAATGCTGAACATCACAAACACCATCGATTCTCCTCGTGTTTTGAGGGCCTGAATGGCCGAGTGGCTAGCGCACTGGCGCTCGGTACCACAGGTTTCGGGTTCGAGTCCCTGTGGTGCCATGGGTGTTTGTAGTGGTTCGGAATCCACAAGATGACCGTACAAGTGTGCACAAGATGACCGTAGAGCGACAAACCAAACCTCGTGTTTTGAAATAGCGGTTACGACAAAGCCGCCAGAGGATCGAACCTCAGGACTAATGCTAACTAGCGGCGCATGTTGCTACTGAGTCATGGAGGCTTGAAGTATACATTAAATTAGCATGATTAACTAATATTTAAATATCGTTTCTTTGTATAAAGTTGATCATTTGTATTTAATTATTTTTAAATTGTGGTAAATATTTAAAATAAAGCCTGATGATCGAGTGGCTGGTACTCGGTACCACAGGTTTTTGGTTTGAGTCCCGGCGGTACCATGGATGCTTATAGTGGTTCGAATTCACTTTAAACCGTAGGCCCGGTTTAATATGATTGCAGAATGTTGGGCTGAGAACCCTTCCCTTTAAAAACAAACAGTCTCTCTCTAAATCTGACTGTAGGCAGACGGCTTGGCCCACCATGGGCTGTAGTGGCAGGCAGGAAGGGATAAAGTGAGTGAGTGAGTGAAATATGTAAATTTCAAATTTATTGAATTAAATCACAAAGGTCACAAAAAAAATAATGAAGTACATATTTTATCTAAATAAATGGATGAAAATAATGTTTCATATCTGAGATTTAAAGAAATTGTAAAATAAAAATATCCGATTTTAAAATATTTTGTGGAAATAAAATGTATGATTTTAATATTTAATGTAGATTTAAATAAAATCATGTAAAAAAAAATTACGCATTTGTGAATAGAATGTTTGAAAATATCCTACATAATTATCTTGTGATATATAAAATATTTAATTTCGATTTCTTAATTCTGAAATGCTTACATAGGTTTCTTTTTATTCTCCCTCCCTCCCTCTCTCTCTATTATATATTTGCAGAAGAAAAATTCTTCTGATTTGAATCATTCTCAACTGAAATAATTTGTTGTAGCTTTTATAATACTTTTGTTTGTTTTTCAAAATTCTAAACGCTTATATTCATAAACTCAACTATTAAATTATTCAATTTAATAGTTTACTGGTCAGTCTGATTTATTCAAGGAAAATGAATCTGTAAAAGGCAAATATTCTGCAATATAAAATTATGTTTATATTCTAAGTAAAATCTTTATGTCTATATTTTAATTTAATGACGTTTCAATCAATAATACTCCTCTCTTTACAAAGATCATTCTGTTTCAAGTTATATTTAATTGAGAAATGCTAATGTTATTTGTAAATATTTTATTTACTTTCTTTTAATCACAAATGAATAGAAAATCTAGGAGGTTAATACCAAAATCTGGGAAGTCAATGAAAAAAATCTCGGAAATTAGAATCAAACTTTGATAAGTCAATGTGAAAAATCTGAAAGTCAAAATATAATCTTGACAAATATGTACCAATGTACCATTTCCAAGTGTAAGACTGGTTGTCTGAATTTTTCTTTCACAGAGATATCCCATCTCTTCGAAATGATAATCTGCAAATACTGTAAGTGGTCAACGGATAATTTTGACTCTTATCTAAAATTTTGTTGAATGGTTATTCTAACTGATTAGTGGGTTGATTCTAGACTTTATTTTCAAAAATACTTCACATTAACACAATATTGTAGCAAAACTTAGACATCTTTCCTTCCTGTTCATATTTTTTTTTTTGTGTTGTTTTTTTTTTTTGCATCTCTTTTATGTTATAATGACTAATTTTTTAAAAAATCTTTTTTTTTTTTCTTCATTTATGTCAGAAGATAGAATATAACAGCCTCATTAGAAGAAAGTCATTTAAAAATTAATGTCATTAAAATTTAGAAATTCATTTAAAATTGATTAATTTAAATGCCAATTTGAGGTTCAGCTGAAAATATTATCATATTTGAATCAAATGTTTGAAATTAAAAATCATTCAAACTCTCATTGGTTCTTTATAAATGATAACATACATCTCTAAATTCACTTCTCTGTTCTGAATGCATTCATTTATAAATTTTCCACTAATATATATCAAAATATTTAAATATTTTCGAAAATAATAATTAATTCAAAATCTCTTACAAAAGGACACTCAACCTGTGAATGATAAAAAAAACCAACGCTCCAAAAACAGTTTAAAATATGAATCAATTGCAAAATTTCCTATTCGTATACCTATATCATAGTAGAACAAGGAATAAGTAGCTGTCATCTTATCCTTACTTAGCTATGATATCAACTCTTAAACTCTCGCCCCTCATACATCCTGATCATTGAATGAGTCAATAATTACCCTCCTTGCTTACGAAATTGTTAAAAAGTAAGTATCATGGTTATTTAAATGAATTTTATTTTTGTTGTTTACATGTTTCAAAATGTTACGGTTTTTTTAAGACTTTAATGGGCAATAAACCATATGACGTTCTTCGTTCTCTAAATTCACCTCGCTGTTCTGAAGGCATTCAATTATAAATTTTCCCATATTTATGAAAATATTTAAATATTTTCAATATATAAATTCAAAATCTTCTACAAAAATAACACCAATCATCCTGTAAATGATAAAAGACCAAAGCTCCAAAAAAAAAATTTCATAAAAGTTTAATATAAAGTTTTAAAAGTTAGTTAATCAATTGCAAAATTTCCTATTCATATACCTATATCTGTATATCATAGTAGAACAGGATAAGATTCTGTGTTAAATAAATAGATGTCATCTTATCCTTATCTGCCTGCTACAATGTCTAGTTTAACTATGATTCCAGTTCTTAAAACCGACCACCATACATTCTGATAATTGAATTAGTCAATAATTGTCTTCCTTGCTTACAAAAATTAGCAATAATTTTGTAAAAAAAATAATAATTTTGTAATAAAAAGGCATGTTGGTTATTTAAATGATTTTTATTGTTATTGTTTACATGTTATAAAATTTTTCGTCTTTTTTTTTTAATATTTGAATGGCCAATAAACCATATGGCATTCTTTGTCGTCAGGAGAAGAATTGACGATATTTTCCTGGCCGAAATAAGCGAATTTTAATATAATAATAAAATAAAAATCATCGATATATGTCAAAGGCATCCTATTGCAAACGCAATTCGCGTGACTAAAAAGTTCAAGGACTATGTCTTTTATCGATTGAAATGAAGCTGCTCTGGGTTTGAAATAGTTTTAAGAACCTATAAATAGCATTTCTAAAACTTTCACTGAGAGTAGATATTAAAAAAAAGTAAGCAGCGAGTTGTTGAGATATTTAATTAAAAACGCCCGAAATACTTTTCCTTAATCTATCTAATCTCTCGCTTTTTTTTTTTTATTTATCTTTATAAAAATGGAGATTATATATATATTCCAGCATACTTTAAAACTATAAACTTAGAAGTTCAATTTTGTTTTTTGAATTTTTTATTTCGTTCCAAAAATTTGTACCCAATAATTAGGAAAAAAATTTTTTAATAATTATTTTTCAACTAAATAAAAACTTCTTTTTTTCATTCCGTCATAGATGACATAGCCTTAGAAACCGATTGTTACGAAAAAAAATTTAGAAAAGTAGCAATATTAGTTTCTAATTAATTTTCCAAACTTAACACTATTTTAGTATATTCTTACAAAAAAGTGCTAACACATTAGAGGTGAAAAATGTATTAGAAATTTTTGGATATGAATGATTATTATTCAGTATATATTATTTTATTTATCCATTTTATATTAATAGTTGTTTAAAATTTTAAGCCTTTAATTCTGCACAGAAATTTTTACTACGTCGTTTTTAGTTTTTGTATATTTTATTTATTTATTTTTCTGGAACTGGGTAGAGCTGGATCATATCTGCTAGTAAATTTAGTAAATCAATGCTTTGCTACACTTCTCACTGAATCATAGTCAAATAATTTTAAATTAAATAATATAAATTTATTATATATATATATATAAATATAATTTATTTAAAAAAATTTTATTTATTAATAAAAATTTAAAAAAATTTATTTATAATTAAAATGTATTTTAAAAAAATTATATTTGTTATAAAAAAATGGAAATGTAAACTGACGCTAGAGGAATTATAACTTCCTCTTCTACGTAGGCATCAGCTTGTTTCAACGAGCAAGAAATGTGAATATCGGGAGAACGCGTTTGGGTTTCTGAATAAAAGAGTTGCTGTTTGCAGTCCACTGGAGTATGTGTGTTTCATTTGGAGACCATGACATTTAACACTTTTTGTATTACGTATTTGCTGAAAATTAAATATATGATTAAAATTATTTGTAGACATACATATATCCCACGGTTAAAAATAAGAATAAAACCATCATTATAAATTCTGATTATATTTTGTATTTGTATATATATATATATTTACAATATACTTTTTAAATTTTCAGAGTCAATATGGAAAAGCGCTGCCTTTTGTACTCATTGGTTTGACTAGTTTCTTGACGGGTGTCTTGGCCTCTTTTCTTCCTGAGACGTTGAATGAAAATTTACCGCAGACTATGACGGATGCAGAAGCATTCGGGAAGAACCAGAAGTACTTCTCATGGACCAAGTAAAGGATTTGATATTCATATTTTCAATATAAAAGTGTTTATGATCATAAAAGCTATTCTGAGTATCACTTATAGCCAAATAAACAACAAGGAATCAAAATGACCTTATGGAACACTAGCTCACTCTCTTTTTTTTTAATTTAAACTTTTTATGATAGTCGAGATCGCCAGTTCAGCTACTTTTTTTGTTACGGGGCTATTTTGCTCGCATCATTTCCTGTTTACATACATAGAGCTGGAACCGGCCAGTTTCATATGAATAATAATCGTTTTAACATGTTGTAATTGGCGATTATTTGTGTTGCTTTAATTTACGTAACAGTAATTTAAAACAACGGTCAAGGTCAGATTTATTTCCAATTACCATAAAGGTCTGGGAAACCTGTACTCCCATATCATACAAGCCAATTATTTCTTTTCTGAACAATGAACATAATGATCATTTGAATCATACTGAATATAAAATACTCTAATAAATTAGATCTATTTCTCTAATAAGATTTGAAGATCATTACTTGAAATTTTCCCTTTTCCCACCACATATACAAAGCATGAACAATTTCCGTGAGTAATTTTTGCGCGCACATTTTTAATTCATACGGCTTTTAATTGGTGCCCATTATTTGTGAATGATTTTTTTTTTTTGTATTCACAGCAATTCTTTAATTACATAGTTACTCAATAAAAGAGACATGCCAAGGATAGCAGTCTTAGGAGTTCTACTGACGGTGGCTGTCTCTCTTTCTTGAACATGCTTCTAATGTCAAATTAGATACCAACTCCTCTTAGAGAAAGGCCCCTGCATGAGTAGTTGATTGTAACCATCCTAGTGGGGCTTTAATTGGGCTAGCAGTAGATCCGAACAGACGGCTGTTGCCACGCTCCAAACTGGTCATCTTCATCCTCAACGTTATGTCTCGGGCCTTAGGTTTACCCACCTTATCTGAAATGTAGCTTGACTCAAGCCACTCCTGCCCATATCTTGACTTGCATTGGTTGGCAGAAGAGCCAATTGTTCTCAAGCCCTGGAGTAGTTTTTCATTGTTTGAGAATACACTGGTTTATAGACTTTGTCTAGATATTGCTGTCAACTAAGTGATAAGAAATAACGTTATTTATTGTTCCTAGTAATTTTTATTGCTTTAAATTTCATTCCATTTATGTTTATGTATATGTTATATATAAGTCGCCCTCAATATCTTATATTTGCATGTAACATCGTCTATTCAAACTAATTTTCCTTTTGCAAACAACGTCATGTTGTCCACGACTGCATATGACACCAAGCCAGTACTTTTGCTTTATATATCACCATACTTACCCAACATATTTAATTATATAACGAAAAGCTGTTGTATCTGATGCACTTGTCTAGCATTCAAACTATAATTGCACTAAAGTGTGCTCGTAATTATGGTTGTACAATTTCAGAGCATCCTAAAACCAATTAATAACGAGACACTCCACGACTACATGCAACATTCAACGTCCAGCACATTCTCAAAACACAACATGATAATGGTCCAGTGATTACATGGTCCACTGATTGACCACTGATTATGGTCCAGTTGTGACTTGTGTTCATCAAGTGTTTTGCTTTTTTGAACACCTGCTGAACACCCATAGACTGTATAACAAACCCGCTCTATGGCTACAATAGATGGCAACGAAATGGCTCTGCCTGGCCTACAATCTACAGTTTCTTCCACTATGTGGCACCATAATCAGTGGTTATTGCTGCTCTCGGTAGCAACACTTGGTATTGTCTGTAACCTAGTGTGTCCAATCTGAGATTTGAAACATTTCATTTTCATACATAAATTCAAGTACATAAAAGATAATACAGCGTTGTCTATACTGTAAGTTAACTGGTGTTGCATTTGCATTTGTCCGGGGTTGGTATTGATTTTCAATTTGATATGTGTATTTTTAAACATTAGTTGTCAAAAATTATTATTCATCGTGTCTTTTTTTTTTTTTACAGAAAATCGGAGAAGTCGAAAGACCCTGCTGTGATATCCACAAGACTTTAAATGAAAAGATCTTATGCATGATGTGAAAAGGACAACTTTACAGTAAAACTGTCAATCCATTCAAAATCGTGAAAAGAACAACAACAACTAACATCTGCATTTTTTTATTTATACATTTTTTGTGTGATATAATCATCAGAAATGCACGTCATTTTTCATACGATTGCATATGTTTATTTTTATGTCATAGATTTGTATATTTGCCATAAATTATTACTTTTTAGTGGGAAAAAGGGATATTTTCTGAAAGGAAACTTTAGTTTCTATTTCTTGCAAAAAATATATATATTTTCAGGGAAACCTAATGGACTATTTTTAAAAATTGCATCAATAACAGGAGACTAATTATATGTCAGCAAGTATTAATTATTTTGTTTAAAGATTACATTTTCTGACATATAAGAAATGTTAGATTGCATATATTTTTTTTTATTAAAAAAAAACTGATTTTTAATTTTTTTTTTTTTAATTAAATGACATGGGACTGAATCCTGTGAAGTAATATTCATTAGTTACTTTTTTATCAAAATTAAAAATATTTATATTAATGTAAATTATTTTTTTACTACTGGAACTATTACTTGTTCTCATTCGACTGAAATGACGGAATTGTAACAAATTCAGCTTTAACCAGGGTACACAATGCAGGAGCAATGGCTACTAGATTACACTATACCCACAATAGGGTATGAAATAAGAAATTATGTAAATTGACGATTAGAATTGCTTAGAAAATAGTGTGCCTTTCAACTGTGATGCATATAACGAGTGTTAATTATAATCACATGAGAAATTCAGACAAAATAATATCTGTAGCATTCTGTTTTCTTTAAATAAACGAAATATATAATTTCAATCTTTAAAATATATTAAATAAGCATAACATATTATAATAAATTTGTAAAAGAAAATAAGTTGTGATTGTGATATTTTAAAAATGCATTTATCAGTATTTTTTATTTTGAAAACGAAAATATACTTATTTTTTTTATAATTTTAAACATTGAAATGTGTATTCGTAAACGAACTTATTGTATGAAAATAAATGAAATAAAATAAATAATAATAAAAAAATGTTGCTTTAAGATATTTACTGCGTGTTTGTGTTTTTATTTTTAAAAAGTTATATCTTTTAACCATTTAATTATTTTATCAATGAAATTTTCATGTATAACTGTCATTTTTCATTTTAATTAGTCTTATTTATTTATATATTTTTAATATGCAAAATATGCCATCGATATTTATTCATTTTGTTGATCTTAGAAATGTAGGTAGATAATTAAATAATATCAAAAAAATCTTATAGCTTGAAATTTATGATTAAATCACAAAATTCTGGAAATTCTCAAAAGGTTAAAACAACGAACCTAAAGTGTGAGTTTGGAAAAATAAATGTTTCATTCAGTAAAATATTAATAAAGATTCTTAAAATAAAAGGAGGATGATAAATGATTTATATTTTTGGGTTGCATATTTTAAATTTATTATTTGTTTGATTTTTAAAAATATCATTATTAGTTTTGCTTATAACTTCTGTAAGCCCAGTGCCATATTTTGTTGTGAGCATGGAATTCTGTACAATTTTCAATAAAAAAAAAATTATATTGATGCTTATATCAAAGAGCGATATAAAGATTCATTAAGAAATGTAAGAAATATACTTTTTGAATTATTGCATTTAAGTGAATATATTAATTTAAAAAAAAATTTTAATATCTTTTGTAAAAGTTTTCATGAATGAAAATTGTTTAAAATATAATGCACTTTTCACTTGGAAGTTGGTTTGTTAATAGTGCAAGGATAACTGTGATATTTTTAGTCAATTTGAGTTGACTAAGTTTTATGCTCGTTTTTGGCTGTGTTATCCCCGTCTTGGAGTGAAAGTATGAAATGTGCTCATTTTGTAAAAATATGATAAGAGGCAAGACTGGAAAACGAAATATTCAAATTAAAATATTTGTTCTATATTTTAGATGGATTTAGAAACATCTGTTATAAACATAGCATTTGCTATTTATAGAAGCATTTGTTGTAAATATAACATTTATTTATAAAAACATGTGTTATAAACATTTGTTATTTATAGAAACATCTGGAAAAATAAAAACTTAGTGATAAAAATATACAAAAGGAAAGACGATCCAATGTATCATTAATATGTCAGGTTTGTTCGAGAAATCTTGAGTAAATCAAATGACAACTAGATTTATGCCATCTCAAATATCGTCGCAGGTATCTTAATGCTGTTGTTTTGCATCTTCAGTTAACTCGAAAACAGTACATTGTATCTCAAATCACATTGAAGTTTATTTTTGTGCTTTGTATTTTAGAAATTTTTTTGAACATCGGTGGATTTCGTGTTGTGTTGATATATTCCACCAACAACTCTGATGAGAATAATTGCCTTTTATTTGTAATTGCCCTGCGAGACAATTAATGCGAGACACTTTATACACATTGTTGCAATCTCCACCGAACCTCATTTTTGAATAATGCTTTTAACATTGGGAATAGATTACGTTACTATGTAATCAGACTCTTTGCAGAGTGTATATATGGGCGAAGAGTTAAGCCGAATGTATATAATTTAGCTTTAGAAAGATACATTTTATTTCATAATCGAAAAATACATCTGCGTTCCAGTTTGATATATAAAATCGATGTGTAAGTCAAATAATTTTTAAGTGAGAAAATTTCCCTTTTCATATTTATCAGATAACTATTGTTTTTATTATTGTGTATAAACTATTTTTTAATATGGACTACTAAGATCTTCAGGTCTAAAACGATTGCTTCAGAAGTTGACTTAGCTAATGAGTTTAATACCAATATGACTTGCAGTTTAAATGATTTCGGTGGATGTTATTGTTGAGGAATTTTTTCAAACCAAATCTAATTAGTATAATATTGCATGTTGATTGAAATTTATCATTGATAGCTTGGGTAACTGAAAGACTGTTTATCAGGATAAAACAGTCCCTAGAATTTTTGATGTACGACACGATGTTTAAAAAATTGCTAAAGTTTCTGTAAAAGTGCTATCGTAGTTAACGTAAAAATAAAAAATTAAATATCAATAGCTACATAATTTTCTTATTATTACATTATGCATTATTTGATTTGTTTTTAAATTGCAAAATATTTATATTAAATTTTATTTGAAATTTATATTAAATTTTATTTGAAATTTTTATATTAAACTTAATAGAGAATCAATTTCATAAATAAGTTTCTAACCTTTTACAAAACTCCTTTTTTTAATATCTGGTAATAAATCGAAATAATATCCAGTTGATTTATGCCTTACATGAGTTTAATGCTTACTTGTACTTGGTGTCTGAGTAGCTGAAATTCAAGATTCATCTTCTTGAAGTTAAATAAACAGTCCTTAACTCATGATCACACCATATTGTGAAATTTGAGCTCGCTTTCTTTTTTTTTTTTATTATTGTTTAAATTTAAAATACAACATGTGGCAGTTATCCTCATTGGCGTTCCAGTAAAGAAGAACGCAACACTAGAATTTCGAAAATAAAAATATTTTCTTTTCCAATAAAGAAGTTCCGTACAGAATATTTCTTTACAAGTATGTATATATAAGGGCTAATTTCAAAACAAAATCTAGAACAGGGTATCTTTTAAGGTCAATAGCCATTTAATTAGGCACTATTATCTACAGCTATATTTACATTGGTTATAAAATCGTTACAAACATTTATGTCATACTCATTCTCTCGCTTCGTCAAGCAGTTCCGCTGTCGTTGCAGGCCAGCCTTCCTCTCCTATCTTCTCAACTATGGGGATCTGCCCCCCTTCTCCAAATGTTCATTCATTTGTAAATGATGAAAAGTATTTGCAAAATGCCGTCAGGAGGCGCTGTGATTAGCACCATACGAAAATTTTTTTGGTATTAATGTTTACAAGAATCAGGCCTGAATGGCGAGACGTGTTAAGCGCTCTGGCACTCGGTACCAAAAAAATATATATATAATAAATAAATAAATAAACGGTGCCAATAGAATTTTTGTAGGTATCGAAATAAAACACTTTAAACTGTTCAATTGTCCCGGTCTACAACCTCGTATTTTGTTTTTATGGCATTGTTATTGCATCCGCGTCCGTGTTTAAGATCGCATTGTACCCACGCGTATGTGAACATTTTAAAAATTTGTCTTAAGAGTTAAGATAGTAGATGATTTATTATATATGAAGAATAATATGGTATTCTTATTAGTAACGCCAGCTATTCCTTAGAAACATAGTTCAAATTTTTAATTTTCTTGTAACATCTTGCCATAAAACTACCTCATAAGAAGGATAATAAAGTTCAGACAAAGAAAGAGACAGAGCAAAACAAATTTGACTTATTTGTAAAGTCTATTTATTAAACAAAGGTAAAGAGCAAAAAAATGCTATATGTTTGACATAATTAATAAAAATTGGGATTTTTACTCATGGACAAATTTCAAAAGAACCTATAAAAAAAGATGGTTAGTATGATGGTTAAATGGGAGTATGTCTCCCGGAGAAATTTACAAAATGGCCTTAAACGCCTAGGCATACTGAGTATCAAATTATCAATCTGATCTTGGGGAATATTACAACTCATCAAGCAATGCCTCCGAAGTTTAACAGGTGGGAGGGGGGTTGACGGGTTGCAAGTTTTTCGGCCAAGCATATCCCACACATGCTCTATTGGATTCAAGTCCGGTGAGTATGCTGGTCCAATCCATACGGGTGATATCCTCCAATTGAAAGCATTCGTCTACAATGTTTGCACGGTGAGGACGGGCGTTGTCATCCATAAACAGAAATTCAGCACCCATGGCGCCCCGAAACAAAACGCATGTTGTTCCAGAATGACATCCCGATAGATGTGGCCTGTCATCGTTACACTCTGAACATGCAGGTCCGTTCTGGAACCAAGAATAATTCGCTCCCCAAACGAGCCATCCTTGCACCACCGTAACGGTGTCGTTCAATGGTGTTCTCTTGGGTGGTAACGGGTACCTGGCGCTCTCCATATGAAAGTCCGGCGAGAATCAGACTGGCTAAACCTGTATCGTCGGAAAAACATCACAGACCACTGTTGCGGTGTCCACAATGTTTTCTCTACCCAATTAATCGCAGGCACAGTGAGTTGCGGTAAGTGGAACACATCTGACAGGCCTACGAGCATATAGACCAATGTGCCCTAAGCGTCTGTACACGATCTGCCTTGAAACTGTCGTACCGGTAGCTGAAGAGAGCTGACGAAACAGGTCTGATGCTGTGCTCCGTCTGTTTTTTTTGGCAGTAACTGCTAAATACCGGTCCTCATTCGGCGTTGTAACTCGGGGTGACCTTGCTGTAACATCTACTCATATTACCAATATTACCTCCTATTACCATACCTTGGAATCGAAGCTTGCCAAAGCCTGGAGATGACACTCTGGGATTCCAAGTTCCTCGGAACTTCCAGCTGGGTATCCACATTTCAGTCGTCCGATACTTCCTACCACGTAAAAATCATCCAAATTGTGAAAGCGTTATTGCACTTTTAAATAAACATTTTTATTCTTTGCCAATTCCTTATACCCCTCTCTTACACCTGTCGTTTTATGGTACTTCCGTCGCCATCTGGTGGTTTCCTGTAATTTGCCAGATGTGTGTGATAATTCTACGGGTTTTTGAATTCAATTTCTGTTCTGAATTATCCTTAAACCATGGACATGTGTATATCGAAATTATTCATTTCTATAAAGCAAAAAATAATATTCTGTTAAAATGGAAAAGCTAGGCATTTTTAAGTCCATGAAGTGAAAAAGCCATAAATATTTTAATTCGTGTTACGAGTCCTTCTGCAAAGGTAGTATCTTTTTTTTTTTTTTTTTTTTTTTTTTTTTTTTTTTTTTTTTTTTTTTGGTGAAATCTTCCGAAGTACAAGATGGTCATGGTTAAGCTTCATCAAAATTGGTTGGAAAGATGCGCTTATGCCACCTTCAAAAAATGTAAATTATTTTCAAAAATGCAGGCGCTGTGCAGCACCATACGAAAAATTTTTTTTTCCACCATTAATGTTTACAAAGGGCCTGAATGGCCGAGTGGCTAGCGCTCTGACACTCGGTCCACAGGTTTCGGGTTCGTGGGGCGGTGCCATGAATGTTTGTAATGGTTCGGAATCTACTTTAAACTGTAGGTCCCGGTCTAATAGGATCGTAGAGCGTTGCGGGGGCATTGTAACTCCGCGTCCGTTCTTCAAGTTACACGCGCCCCTGGGTAATGCAAAGTGAGTAACGTCTGTGCAGCGCTTGCCTTAAGGCATCCAAGACCAAGCTGTTCTGTCATAAAGCCAGCTGCATTAGAAAGAAAATGTTTACAAGAAATCTTTGTGTATTACTCGAGACATACAGAAGTAACAGATAAATAAATGGCAAAATAATAAATAAAAAAAACACACAAAAAATGGTAAATTTAAAAAGAACTCATGGCATTACAAAAGTGAATTAATATAAAAGAAAGATAGAAAAGGGATTTAAGTGTCAAAGTAAGAATTAAGAAATTTACAAAATGCTTTAAAAGTAGGCTACTTAAAGTGACAAAAAAATTTGATGGTAATTTAGAATTTATGGAGAGTTAGTTCCTTCCATTTTCTAGGATGTTCAAGTTTTCTAGGAAGCGAATAAAAATGTGATCGATAATTCTGTAATCCACCTGTCCATTGTAGTTGCAAAGATCACTTGAACATAGGTTAAGCGTATTTCAATAGCAGTTAAAACTCCATGCCTGAGTGATTTTGAAATTAGTATTAAAAAGAGATAAGCGCTAAGCCCAAAGGGATTAGAGGGAATCTTATTTTCGTGATACAGCTTTGGCTATGTATAATGAGTCCTGTCTTAGCGTGTTTTTTTTTTAAATAAAATTCTGATATATTAATAATAATTTCAATGTCACGTTTTATGGCTTTTTTAGCGAGCCAGCCAGATCTTTTTTTGACCATGATCTACAAAATAATACGGTTAAAATGCAAAAAATACGGTTATACACTGAAGTGATCATGGGATACCTCTTAATGAAATTTCGCAAATGCAAAATACGGTTGGATATTTAGTAAGATGCTAACAATTTTTTGAATATTAATGATAATATTATCATATCTAGGTCGATGCATTCGTTGGAATTGGTCCATTTCTTCAAACCAATCGCGAATAGTTCTGAATAACATAGTAAGTCTGTGCAAATTATTTCGTTTTGGAAGAGAATACATTTTGCTCATTTATCTAGTCTGCTCTTGCCAAGTTTAATGTATAGCGATATGCTCGAATTAGGCATTAAACACACATTCGTTAAGAATTCTGTATTCTAATGCATGGTTACGACTTTTCAATTCCTACTATTAGTTCACGCTCTCCCTATATATATTTTTTGACACAGTGGATTCAAATTTTCAATCGTTGATTAAATTCCGCGTTTTGTTAATTCCCGTCATTCATCCACGTCAAAATCTCTTCACATGAATTCAAACACATTTTTTTGAACTTGTAGTGAATGAACAATTTTTTTGAATATTAATATAATTTCATACGATGCTATAATAACGAATAATTTGTGGATATCTTATGATTCTGTTTTCATCCTTGCCAGTATTTATTAATTATTAAATATTTATAAAATATTTTCCCACCCATATACATCAGTATTATGAATAACTTAGAATTACCTAAAAATCTCATCTAATCATCAGTAAAAACTACGATTTTTTATTGCAAACATCAACTCTACCGTATCCATCCAAGAGAAATCTGATCAAAATTATTAACTATAACAGTAATTTTATTGAAAATTTGCAATATTTGTTATATAGTGATTTCTCCTATGTCATCTATAACAAAAGTATAATTTTTTTTTTTTTTTTTTTAAAGTCAGTTCCTACTTTTTTTTTTCACTCTATTGCGGAAAGTCCTTCATAAATAAATTTCATTCAAAAGTTTATCTGGCACCATCTATTGGTAGATATACGCACCTTAAATCTAAAAAAAAAAAAACTAAAATTAATGAATTAAATTTAATGAGTGAATTAATATTTGAGAAAACTGCATTAACATCAGTGTCATCCACTACAAGTTTCAAAAAATGTATTTGAACATGAGTGGAGGATGAAAAAAGTATTTTATGAACGATTGAAAATTTGATATCACTTACTAGCTTGAAGTGCTCGAAACGAGCAATTACTAGCTAGAAAACAATAACTTTACGAAGTGAATGAAGTTTTCTCAAAGTAGAGCTCACATAGATTATAAATGGTCTATTATTCAAGAAGTTGTCTACAACAGAGAAAATGTTGCTAGGAAGCCTCATTTTTTTTTTTTTTTTTTCGATAGATTTAGAACGCTGGGCCTCCAAGCTTAGTGAAAAATTTCTTTTTATATCTAGAAACATTATTGGGGTGTGCAGATCTTTTTCTTTTTCATAGTATTCTTCAAACGAGCTTCCTCGAATAAAAAGAGCTTGCTCAGTATTTTTCGTACAGTGAATTTATAGAGGGGCCTGATAACCGTGGAGACTAGCGGTCAGCGCCACAGATTTCGGATTCGAGTCCCGGCAGTCTCAAAAATATTTGTAGTAGTTCGGAACAGTAGGTTCCGGTCTAATAGACTGTAGAGCGTTGTTGGCTGTAAGGTTAACAACCTTATCCTGTAAAAAAAAGCACGTATTCTTTTTCGAAATCAGCCAATAGGTAGATGCTCTTGGCCCACCATGGGACTGTTACGCCAATGATGATGATGATGATGACGAATTTAGATCGATAGATCAATTGATAAATGATTTCTATTTTGCCAAAATACGAGGTAATTCTTTTAATAAATAGTTTTTCGAGATATTTTCCAAAGTAAGAAAGCAACAAGAAGTAAACCATACTTAAGAAGCAGATTGATAAGCAATGAAAAAAATCTGATGTTTTGTATACGTGCATAGAGATGGTAAATTAGATGCAAACAGCTCTCGGTATAAAACAAGATGAAAAGCATTTAGTTCGCATTCCTATGTTCTCGGCTGTAATTATGATGATTTCGTTAGTTCAGTGCATGCTATTGGTAAAGCTGTTCTACGAAATCAACGAAAATGCTACTGATGTCTGTGAGTTTCGGCAGATAAAGAAATTACGTACGTGTCATTATGACGCTATTTAGAAAGACTGAAAAATTAGAAGTCCAACCTGGAAGAAGTAAAATTGTTCCTTCCAGACTGTTGTCCCACAGCCAGACTGTCACAGTCTCGTATTTTGTGACAATAACGATAGATAAATTTTCCGTATATCATTAAGAAATATGAGTTTGTATCATTTCATTAATTGAAACAGTTAATTAGATGAATATATTAATTAAAAAATAATTTAGTATCTCTCGACAAATGTTCAGGAATGAAAATTGTTTAAAAAATAACGCACATTCTCACTCGGAACTTGATTAGCTAATAAAGCAAATAAAATTTAATTAACTAAAATGCGATTTTTAGTTAATTTAATTTGACTAAATTTTATGTTCGCTTTTAGCTGCGTTGTCCTGTCTGGTAGGAAAAATATGAATTATGCTCATTTTGTAAAATATGATAAGAGGTAAGACTAGAAAAGAAATTTCAACATTTACTAATCAAGAATTTTGTTATGGAAAACAAATAGCATAGAGTTGAGCTTTCCAATATTCGTTCTATATTTTTAAGGATAGATTCATAGAAACATTTGTTATAAAATGGGAAAAAAAACTCATTGATAAAAAATATACAATAGAAAAGAGGTCAATACGGAAAGTAGTACGAAAAATGCTCTGAAACATAACGCCTTGATTACATGCCAATAAATATTGAAATTATAATTTTTTTTTCTTGTTGGTCATTTACTACGTTGAATTCTCGAATTGTATTGTACAGCTCCTCCTAGTGAACAGTTTCGAAGAGCATCCTTTAGAGCAGGGGTCTCCAAACTACGGCCCGCCATTGTCATCAATCCGGCCCGCGACAGGAGCTTATTGTTGCTGTAATAAATTGGATAAAAAAAACAGAATGACAATAGCTCGGTTTTATTTACTTGCTAGGTAAAAGCTTAATGACAAGCATAATACGCAGAAAATTTAACTTAAGCATAAAACAACTAACAAATAATTGAAATGAATCCCATTAACATGATAAATTAGTGAACATCCCGCGGTTACCCTCGATAGTTATACCTGCCTATTTCCGCTTTTAACCACTAGATATCGTCAAGTGTCACGATCGTATCGATAAACACAATAGTAATTGTAGTAATTGAACCAGCGAATTTAGCAAGCGTATGCTCGCTCAGAGCGAGTACTCGGCGACTAGTCTAGAAATTATAGATAATGGCAAAAAATAAAACGGTTTTGTCCCTTGGTACTTACTGGAGTAAACAGTATGGCCCTAAGGCTGGAAATTTTGGAGACCCCTGCTTTAGAGCATCTGTCTTATAGTATATATATCATTTTTGGTGTCAATCTAGTGATCGATTTCAATTTCAATATTCTCTAAACCGAGAAAGCTTAACTGTAACCACCCTGTAGTATGAAAAAAATATACACACGTACGTGGAGAGGGTGAAACATCCTTACTGCCATAAATACTTCCAAAATTTCTTGAAAGTAGTTTTTATATACTAAATATTCAGCAATCAAATTTCACAATATTGAAGGATTTAATCATAATTCGGGTGGGAAAGGCGAGTTCAGATTCCTATCACCTCTATGACTTAAACCAGGAAATGGCTGACTTCTCAGGAATAATATATTATAGCAAAAGTAAGTTTAAAGTTTGATTTATTACAATACATTTATGTAATATGTGTTGTAGTATTTAATTCAAGGTTTATAATACCCAAAAGTAATTTGTCAAAATTTCTATTTATCGATCATTTTTTAATATTAAGGTCTGTTCGCAAATATATGTTGATCCAAAGAGACACGCATTTTAATGCATCATCTAGCAACTATCACATTTATTTTGAGCTTCTTCTTCATTGATGCTGCTCAAGACCGTCTGACTACGGCAGTTTTTGTTTTCCTTTTTAAGGGATAGGGTTGCACACCCTACGCTCTACAATCATATTAGACCAGGACCTGCGGTTTAAAGTGGATTCTGAACCTCAGCAAACATCCATGACACCGCCGCCACTGAAACCCCAAACCTGTGGCATCGAATGCCAGACTCTAGAAACTCGGCCATCAGGCTCCATTTTGGTGATCAGAATTTTAGAAAAAGATACTTGATTTTGATAACCTCAAAATGAGTTATGAATTTTAGAAAACAGACATTCCTTGATATCTAATATCTTGAAAGTGAATAAAAACCGAGACTAATGCGGTAAGGTAACAATAATATTAACAACAACGCAGATAAGTACCTTAGATTCAGGTTAGAGTATTATTGACAAAGTTTCTTGTATTACAGTTTACAAATTAGAAAAAAAAAAAAATGAACAAAATACTTTTCTAACACGTGATGTGATTAGATTTAAAATAATGATGTTATTTTACAATTAAAAATTATGATGAAGCAGACAGAATAAACACGCGTGGCGATGGCAAGCATGCGGCCTTCGAGTTGCAATTTGTGCGTCAGTGGTTTAAACACATCCTGGTCCATTCATGACTATCTTACGCTTATCTGTGGTTCTTCTATAATATTTTGCCAGATGTGTTTCTCTTTTCCTAACAATTTCCTTTCTGTTCTCTCCATTTTTCCCCCGATGCTTACTAAATCATTATATGCACAAAATGCAGTATATATTATATATATATATATAGCCTTTCAAGGAAAACATCCTTTGATATGTTTTGAATTTGGTCCAATCATCAGTGGGCGAAAGCAGTATGATTTATAATAAACCAAGAATAGCTATTTCTTGGAAAACACTAACTTGATGTTATTGTAACTGCATTCTTTATGTACTTTTGTTGATTTCCTGGATGATATGGTTGGATGATTTTCTTAATGATGACCGTGTATATGACTTCATTCTCACCTAGTTTTATTTATCTGCTTTGTCCTTTAACTAAAGTATATGTCTTACTATATTCAATTTCGTCTCTACAGCTAATTTAGATTTTTTTTCTTTTCTTTTTGAATTTATTTCATATTTCTTATTTCTCATTTTGTGTGTCTATCTTTCTTACTATCCCAGAAACATCCGAAATTGTCTGAATGAAATTCTACATAGTTATATTCTTCTTTAATGGCATGCAAGCCTGGTGGCCAATTGACTAGCGTTCTGGTCTTTGATAGCACAGGCTTCAGGTTCGAATCCTGGCAGTGGCATGGACGTTTGTTAATGGCTCGGAATCCCTGTTACATTGTAGTCCCGGTCTGATTAGCCTAAGGTGTACAAAATGTCCGTAGGGTGACAAACCAAACCGTCTTCAATGGCGTAATAGCCCCATGGTGGGCCAAGGGCAGTCTACCTATTGTCAGATTCCGAAACTTGAGGTGTTTTCTTTTTACGGGTATCAACTCCGCACCCAACGCTCTAAAGTCATATTAGACTGGGACCTACGGTTTAAAGTAGATACCTAATCTCTACAAATATACATGACGCCACTGAGACCAGAGCCCTGGGCACCGAGGGCCAGAATGCTTGTCATTCGTCCATCAGGCACATATAACTACAACAGTTATTATAATTCTAATTAATTTCTCATCCATTCTTTTCTTCTTTTTTTTATTTATATGCTATTATTTATTTTAACTTAATGTATTAAAATTATTAGATACTACTTAATTTCAATCATTGCAATCGTATTGATATCAGAATAAAATTGTGTAACATGTGGTTATCAACAAACTGATTTTAATTTTATTAAGTGTTTATATTTTGTTTTAATTCATTTGAATAATGAGACGTGAAGCAAGAAATATAAAATGTGCATGCTTGACAAGAGTTCATTGGCCGCTGAGTGGCCTTTAACTTCTTTTGTGGGCAGCTCATGGAAAATTGCAATAACTTTCTTCTCATGAGAACTTAACAAGAAAATTAAAAATAAATAAATTAAATCAATTCATCCGTAAATTTCTTGAGACAAAGTAAATTTTTGTGAATTTTAACACAACTTTTTTTTTATGGTAATTCAAAATAAGAGTATTTAATTTAAAACAATTGTATGGACAATAGTAATTGGAAAGGTTAGTTTACAAAATTTTTTCATATATTCCTTTATCAATATTTTTCAAAAGGTAAGCTCATTATTTCCTCGTAAAGGAGATTATTTTTTATTTTAAAACATAGATGGCAGCATTAACTTAAAGCTGGTAAGCTTTCTGTTTTCTTCATTTAGTTTCTTATTTTTCTACAGATGGCAGCACGAATAACTGGAAAGAATTTCTCAAGAGAAAATTATTTTATTTTTCAGAAGAAATAATATTCATTTTTTTAAAGTTAAATTTGCTAAAGAAAATATTTCAAATTCCTTTCCTTATCAATATTTAACTATACAAAATCACAATTAAAAAATATAAATTTGATTTATTAAAATAAATTTTCTCATTAACAATTGTTAATTATTAATTTGTGAGCATGAGCATATTTGAAAGTTGGTATACACTTGGCAATATCAAACCGTAAAAAAAAATAATAATAAATAAATAAATAAAAAAATAATAATTATAATAATAATATTTCCCTTACTGTACATTCTTTAACTATGCACTCGTTTTAAAAATATAGCTGTATAAAACTTTAAAAAAAATATATACAACAAGTTCCAGTATAGATGGATCAAATTTTCATAATATCTCTTTTAATCAATGTAAAGAATAATAGAAGTGCCAATGTTAAAATTTATATAAAACGTTCTTATATGTAAAACAACAGAATGAAAATACAAATAAACTTTTAAAAAAGACATTTTTATGTTTTTTAACAAAAATTTAAATTTTTAAACAGTTAACCTTCAAATTTTTTTTTTAATTAGAAATTATATACAGTGGGGTTAAAATATTTTAGAGTTAAACATTTGGAATAAAAGGATAATTAGATAAGAAAAATAATTTTAAAAAAATAGTTATCCTTAAAATTGAGGCTTTCAAAACGGTTATTACACCACAGCTGGAATATTAATAATAATTTAATAGCTCTATTTGAAAATTGAATTTAAATACAAATTTTTCGAAAATATATGAAAAAGCACTTTTATAGACAGATTTCTGAAATTTCAACATATATTGCAAGTCTAGTTTCTTTAAACCTTTCTTTAAATGATTCATGAAAATATATGTTGATTTAAAACGGGATGTTAGACTTTTAGAAAACAATTTATTAAAATTCTTAATTAAGCTTCAAATAATTTGTTAATAACAATAATAATAATAACAATAACAAAACGTGTTTTTACATCCAAATTTGTGATAAACAATTAAAAGGTTTTTTGATCTGGTAATCACACACGATTTCATAAAAAAATATATAATGGAAACAAGTAAAAAAAAAAATTTTAAAGTCAATTCCTACTTTTTTTCACTATATAGCAGAAAGGCTTTTTTGTAAATAATTTTCATTTATTTTTTAATTTTATCTGACGCCATCTATTGGTGGATATATACAACTTAAATCTAAAAAAATTTAATTAATTAATTAAATTTATTTTACTGAATTAATATTTGAAAAAACAGCATTAACATCCAGTGTCATCCACTACAAGTTTCAAAAATGTATTTGAACTTGGAGTGGATGAATAAAAAGTATTTTATTAACTATTGAAAATTTGAACATATATAGAGAGTGAACTAATAGAAGGAATTGAATAAATTATTAATTCAATTTATTTGATGATAAAAATTTATAATTTTAATCACGAATTATTTTTTAAATTTAAAAGTTATTTCAATCGTTTCCCCAAATTATAGATATTTAAAATTAAATTTTTTCATAAAATGAATTATTAATTATTCATTAAATAAATTTCTTTGATGGTAAAGATTTTTAATTTTAATCATAAATTATTATTATTTTTAAATTAGTTATTTCAATCGTTTTCCCAAAATTATAGTTAATTAAAATTATTAATTTTTTAATAAATGAATTGTCTTAAAAATTACAATTGAAATAACTTCATTACTTTTTATTATTTAAAACAAAAAGTTTAAAAAAATTATGATAAAATTATGTTATTTATAATTAGCCCAATTAGGGGTGTGATTATTAACTTAAAAAATGTATTATATTAAAACAAGATCTTACCTTTTCGTAATATGCGTACTTACATTAGTTGTTGTAAAGATTTTTTTTTAGATTTTAAACATGGCTGTTAAAAAATAAAATGAATCTCTAATGTGTTTTGTTTTGCAAAATAAGTATTATTTAATAGTTTTTAAGTATTTTTAATAAAGAAATTCAGATAAAAAATAATTTATTTCAATTTAAAATGAATTATATAAAATATTCGTGATATTTTTAGACTAAAAAATTTTCATTTAATGACATCGATTTGTTGTGGAATGTTGAATATAAAAATAAACATTTTCCTTTAGAAAGATATCGTAAACAAGTAAGAGAAAGTAGTAAAACAGGACAAATAAAAAATAATGGAAACTTGTTGGAGTAAAAAATGCTATTTTAGTTCATTAAGAGGATGTTATTGTTAAAATTATTAGTTTTTTATTTAACTTTCAGAAAGAGTTTTTTATTAGTTATAGTCAATATCATTGAAACAGTAGTCAAAATTCTATTATTGCATTCCTTTGTATATCGTAGACATGAACAGGTGTTGTATGACTTCAAAAAAATAATATACAGGTGATTATAAAAGTTCCACTGCAAAAATGCTGTAAAAAAGAACCACTCGTCAAAATGAGTTCAAATTTGAATTGAACATACTTGGAAGGGGGGGAGCGGTATGGCTTCAAAAAAAAACAGTTCCACTGGTATGACCTTGCCGGGGATGGGCTTTTTCTACTAACAGTGTCACAACTGTTGAATGACTTGGAAATCATTTTTTCCGTCAAAAAACCGAAACAATTAAGCACATTGGTGTACACTACAGTTGGTTTAATGTGCAATTCATGTCAAATACGTTGTAATTTCGATTCAAAATATTACTGGCAGCCAAATTCACTTTCTTCATGTCGTCGCTTATAGCGCCATCAATTAGTACACTTTGGAACTTTTTTGATGCCGTACCGTTTCCTCCTTCTTCAAGTATCTTCAGTTCAAATATGAACTCATTGTAACTAGTGGTTCTTTTTTACAGAATTTTGAAAGTGTGATTTTAATTATCATCACCCTGTACATTTTGATAAATTTATTAGGAATAAATATCAGTAAAAAAGGCATAGAAATTAGAAAGATGGAAAAAAATTCTTATCATAATAACATAAAATTTTATTTTTGATGATACGGACAGTATAATTTCATTTTATAGTCTAAAATCACATTCAAAACGCAGAAGATATAATATATTCCTTTACTAATCGACACTTTTCTAACAAAATAAAAACATAAATGAATTTTATTATAAAATCAAATATTTAAATAATATTTACTTTCAGACTATGTTTCTTTTTTTTAATTAAAATTATTGATAATAAGAACACACACGTCAATAATTTATTTATTTTGTTATGGTAAATTGAAAAGTTACAAAAAAGATGCGAATATATTTGAAAATAATTTAGATTTTATAAACAATGTACGTTTATATAATACTGCATTTTAAACAAATATAAAATACAATGCCTTCCAAAAGTTGGTGAATCTGTATGATTGTTATAACTTCCAAGAAGAAAACTTGAAGTAATTAAAAATTTCAACATCAAAAGAACACCCAGTTCTTCCAGTTCTTCAGTTTATGAAATACAATATTTTTTCGAATTTTGGCAAATTTTAAAAGAAAATTTAATTTTTATTTAATCTAAATAAATATCAAGAAAAGGATATAATCTCACAATAAATTCATCTGCTTTATATTTTTTTCGATGATATTTAAATATTTTTTCAAATACAGTTTGTTATATGAAATAAAATTATCTTTTAACCGTGGTTTCACCTACGCAACCATGTTTCTTCCTAGGCACTGCAAGATCTCCCCTTGCGGCGTTTAGAAGAAATCCTCAGTAGCTTCCAGACTCTCACCTGAACCGATTGAACTTCCAGGTGATTGAATTCAATGCATGTGATCTATGAAATCGGTATAAATACTTTCAAAAGGAATGATAATAAGTTGAAAATTGAATCTTTCCTCTACATGCTAACGGCATATGAAATCATTTGTAAAAGTTTTATTTATTTTTATAACCAATCTGCCACAATGGCAGCCAAAGTGACCACAGAGCTCAATCAGCATTTGGATTCTCCAGTGTCACTAATTACAGTTAGGAATCACCTTCAAAATCAGGACATTTAGGCAAAGCAGCAATTCTCAAGACGTCGTCTACAGTGACACACAACCACAAAACGGATTCGATTGATAAGTGGAAGACAGTTATAGTGTCAGACGAATCATCTTTCACACTTTTCTCCACAACAGAACGGCAGCCTGTTTGGAGGACACCTGCATAAGCGTATGATTGCGATTGTCTTCTTCCAACTGTCAAGCATGGAGGTGGATCTGTCATGATATGGGCAGCCATTCTGCTAGCAAAATTGTAATCCTGAAAGGAAAGGTCACTGGGAAGAAGTATAGAGAAAGTTTAGCTGACCAGGTCCATCCTATTATGCAAACTTTGTATCCTGCAGGAATTTTCCAGGATGATGATTCTACTATTCATGCAGAGGGACTTGTCCAATCATGGTTTGATGAACACGAGGATGAAGTTAAACAACTACCTACCGTACAACCATCTACCGTCCCCAAATCTCAATATCCCCGAATCGTTATGGTCTATTTCAGAGCGATCAATTGGGAATCGAAATCCTCCATCGGCATCTCTCCTGGATCTTTCACAATATCTCCACGAAAAATGGTTCAGTATTCCACTAAGCTCTATTCAACACATGCATGATTCAATTCCCAGGAGAATCCAAGCTCTATTACATGCCAAAGGTGGACTATGCCATATTTATAACTCTAGGCTATTTCTAGGTCTATTTATAAACCTAGAAATACCATATAAATATAACTCTAGAATTACCATATTTGGAGTTAATAGTGTAATATATTTTGAAGTTAATGTTTATAACTCTAGGTTTATTTATAACTCTAGGGTATTTCCATTATTTTGATAACCACCTGATATATATATATTATCATTTTTTCGTTTCTGATACATTAGCTAAATACTTACTAAAATTAAACAATCCCTCATATGATATGGATACATTTGTTATATGAATGAAATATATGGATTTCATGAAAGGTATCATTATTACTTATTTTATACTCTCAATTATGTGTAATTTAACTTTTCTTCTTATAAAGATTTTTTTAAATAAAAGCTTGAAAAAGATTATTTAGTCAATTTTAGGAAGAATCTTATGTTATTATCAAATGTTTACCTTGATAAAAAATTCATATTTTTTTAATAAGCAATATAAGCAATTTAATAACAATAATTTCATTTACGTTTAAAAATTCATTTTTTTACACGTAAATGAAATTATTGCTGTTTATTATTAATAAATTATTCGTAAAAATTGCTTTTAATTATATTTGTAATTGCATGAGGGAAATATTTACATCATTATTTACAAATATTATTTTCTTATATAATTAGTTAATATAATTTTCTAAATTATAATTATTCTTATGTATATGCAAACTCGAGAATTCATACAACTAATTAATTATTGTTATTTCTTTGTAAATATTTTATCAGTTATCCTATAAAATTATTAAACTAATTTAATTAATGTTATCTGTTAGTATTGGAATTAATATACATCTAATTTTATTGAGGCACTTAAGAAAACTTATTTCAGAAAGTAATAATATGTTTATTATTACAATAAAAATTAAATAAATTTACTCAACAAAGCTAATTGAAATATTTATTAATTCTTTGACTGCTAAACAAAATCTTGTACGGGAATGACTTGCATGTTGATGAAGAATGTCGTATTTCATCAATAACCTTAATTAAAGATTTTAACAATGTTTACGCGTGTCCTAAGGCAGGAGTTAAATTAAAACCAGCTTGGACACCTGATCGCATTCTTCTGCAGCTACCAGCTGGTCAGTGAAAGTGTGAGAAGCATCTCTGAGGCTGTCCACCCCTCATTCTCCCCCTCTAAGTCCGATCGACACTTGAGGTCGTCGATCCCCAAACCGGATCATCACCAACCAAACCTTTTTGGAGACAGTAAATTTTCGGCTTTCACCAGAAACCTTATCTCGCCCATTCAATCTTTTGCGAAGTGGCAAAGTCTATTACAGGTGGCGAAATGGAAAATCCATTCGATTTATTATTACTGGAATTCGAAGTTCATTTCCGGAATAGCTTCAGATAGTAGAAGTGTTAAGGCGAAATTTCTTCCGAAGTTTCATTTTTATCGGCATTTCAATTAAACTAAATCAGAGTGGTGGAGTGAGGGATTGTGTGATTGGAATTTGTAATGGATTCTTTATGTGTCTGGAACGCCCACTTGGCGGTCACTTTTGGCGTAATTCACAGTTACTAAAACTCTTTAGATATATTAGATAAGTGAATGAATAGATAGGTAGAAAATTGCACCAAATAAATTTATTTGCAAGGTAACATGGGACATTACAGGTGAATTGTGTATATTTTTCATTACCGAAAAAAGTTTGTTTGAAAATACATATCTGCCTTTGAACCTTATTTCTGTACATTTTTTATCCATGCCATTTAACGTAAGATAATGATTATAATTCTTTTATTTTAAATCATAATATCATATTCAGCACAGTATATATACCATTGATATTCTCTTATTATTATTATTAGAATGGGGATATAATACCCTTGAAACGATTTTCAGAAACAGTTACCTTTAATTATTTGTCATATGAAGGTGGCCTGATGGCCAATTGGCTAGCTCTATGGCCTTTGATACCACAAGCTTCAGGTTCGAATCCTGGCGGTGGCAGGATTGTTTGTTAGTGGTTTGGAATCCATGTTAAACTATAGGTCCCGGTCTAATTAGCCCAGTGTGCACAGAATGACCGTAGAGCGACGAACCAAACCTGTCATATAAAAGTAAACCGTAAAACTCTGTCCTTCTTGTCTAGTGTAAGATCTCATATACGCTGTCATAATTTCCACCTACTCATTTTGTTTATGAATCTGGAAATAATGTTAGCCATAGTGGGAATCAAACCGTTAACCACTAGCATGCTATCTAGCCCACAGCAAATTGGTCACCACTCAGGCATAGAAATTGGTTATGCACAAAAAATATTTAGTCCATGAGCCCATGTGTAGTTAGACTTAAGAATCGTGATAAAGGGTAAAAATGCAGCTTCTTTTTGTCCTTAACATTTGCGACACAAAGACACTGGGCACCCCAAAGGGAGAAGTCTGATTTTACTCCACCCGGTTATATCCGCCTGGCACAGGGAACCCATTTTAATCTTCTTTTACGATACATGGCTATAGTGGTTATATTCTAAACCGGGCATATACGGGGATTATGAGAATTAAATCAAATTTTAAAGATTTTTTCGTAACAAAAACATTTTAGAAATTTTTTTAAATAGTTCAACCCTTTTTAAATTAAGAAAATGGTTACACGTAAAAATGCAACTTATGCACAACATAGCGGCCTGGTGACCAATTGACTAACGTTCTGGCCTTTGGTAGCACCTTTCAGTTCGAATCTTGGCGGTGACACGGATATTTGTGAATGGTTCTGAATCCACTTTAAACTGTAGGTCCCGGTCTATTTAACCCTCGTGTGCACAAGATGACCGTAGAACGACAAACGAACACAACCCTATGCACAACATAACAAATATTTTGAATTGGTGGTACGTAGACAGTATATTTAAAAAAGTGAGAAAGTGAATTTCGCAATTATACAATAAACAAAAGTTTTCACTTATTTCATCATGAAATAAGAGGAAAAAAAAAATACCTTCTAGAATTTACCAAAAAAGAAAATTTCAGCAAATGGGTTCTTTCCCTCCACATTAGTAAATGCTGTTAAATTGCCTTTCCTTATTAATAAATCATCAAGTGATTTAGTTTCAGTCCATTTCTTTGTTTAATTTATTGCAGGTAACTTATTTTGGTTTACTCTCTTGTCCTTTTTTTTTTTTGCATCGTCCTCCAAAGGTGCCAAAAACCTTGAAATGAAACAATGGCTTTGTTTCTCAGAAATTGAAAAGCTTTTTATTTTTTTGTGCTTGTTTGAGAGGAAATACGAAGCGCACAAAAATAAATAAAGCATACGAAAGTTATTATGTTGGAAACATGAGATGAATAGAATAGAATTCTCTCTCTCTCTGTCACTCTCATATTTTAAATAACACGATTCCATTATTTACTGAGTAACATAATTTGTTATATTCAAGTATACCAGAAATTGATTTCTAAATTTTTTTCAAATATCACGATGTTAATTTTGTATTGAGGATATATTTAGTTATCAAATATCACGATATAAATTTTTAATTGAGGATATGTTTAATTATCGAATATAGAAAAAATATTCTTCCTATCTTAAAAAAATTTCTAAATTCCTTACAATAATCTCTAAAATTTAGAATTAATTATCGTAATGAATTTAATATATATATATATATATATATATATATATATATATATATATATGCATAACATATTTATGCATTTACTTTAATTACAATATAACATTTATTTTATTTTTATTTATATATTGTTTATATTTTATATTATTTATTTTATATTTTTTATTATTTATTTATTTTATATTATATGTTGTTTTATATGGGGCCTGATGGACGAGTGGCTAGCGCTCTGGCGCTCGGTACCACAGGTTTTTCGGGTTCCAGTCCCGGCGCTGCCATGGATGTTTGTAGTGGTTCGGAATCCACTTTAAACCGTAGTTCCTGGCTTAAGATGATCATAGAGCGTTGCGGAGGTATTGTTACTCCGCGTCCGCAGCTTGTCTTCAAGCTACACGCACCTCCTGGGTAGTGCTAAGTGAATTATGTTGGCGCAGAGCTTGCCTTAAGGCATACAAGGCAAATGTCTAAGTGTTTGCCACATGCATTAGAAAAAAATATATGTTATATTTATTTGTATATTGTAACCATGCTTCCTCCTACATTCTGACAAAGAGCGCCCTCCTGTGGCGTTCAAAAGAAATGGTTAGTCAGCCTCTAGACTCTCATCCGAGATAAAGTACTGCTGAGAAACATTTAGTTGGTGTAAAGTCTCTCACCTCGAGAGGAAATATATTTAGCGCAACCCTGCGTATTAGTTGGAATACAGCTCTCACCCAGAGAGGAAATATATTCGCGCAATCCTACGATTAGTCAAGAATATCACCTCAGAAGTGGAGTCCTTCCACGAAGTTATAAGTCTTTTATTTTAAATTTTTAAATATCGTATGTGTCTAGTTGTATGTATGTGGTGTTTGTGATTGTGAAACTAAGTTCTTAAATCTGTGAGTTTTCAAACTTGCACATCAACCCAACCACACCATTTATAATATTAATTTGTTATAGTATGTTTTTAGAAAGATCGTCATTAATATATTTATATTTGTTTTCTGATTAATTATGATAAATTATTAAAAATTTTTTAATAATTTCTAAATGATTAGTTATTGATATTTCTAAAAGTTTCCAGATTTTTCCCTATTTTATAATTCGTTTATTTTAATAAAATATATTCGTTTTATATAATATGTAATAGATACTATAGTTTAGAATAATATGTAATATGTATTCGTTTTATATAATATGTAATAGATATTATAGTTTGTATAATATAGTTTTTCTGGGACCTGAATATAAAAAAAAAATAAAAATAGGAAAATAAAACGTAAACAATTAAAGGATTGTTAGAAATTTGGAATAAAATATTTTAAATATTATTGTATTGTAACATAATTAAGCTAATAGCTAAATTATTAATCAGGATGATATTTTAATGGTATTTAATTCTTTGATGAGCTATTAAAATATGAATAATAATGGTTAATATTCTTTTGGATTAAAACTGGAAAAGTTCCCATTAATTCATTTCCCATTTTCTGTTTCTGTTGTTTTGCTTTTTAATGTGGTTATATTTAGATTAAAATATGTTTCCTTTAGTGTAATAACTATTTTAAGGATAATAATAGCTTCCATTTAATAAGGTAAAAACACTTACCACGAAAAGAACATAATTATTGTTATTATATTTTATCTTAAAATACTTCCGTATCTTTGTTACAAATTTATAATTCTAATACATTTTTATTCACAAATCAAGAATATTTGAAATCGTTACACGAAAAATTCTTAAATATACTGTCTATGGAACTTAAGTTAAAGTGGAACAATAATGATGCAGTTTGACATTGAAGTTGAACAGGTACAATGATGATGTGGTATGATTTTGAAGTTGAGATGATACAATGAGGGTAGAGTATGGAATTAAAGTTAAGGTGGAATAATAAGGATGCAGTGTGACATTGAAGTTGAACGGGTACAATGAAGATGCGGTATATGAAGATATGATATTGAAGTTGAGGTGATACAATGAGGTTAGAGTATGGAACTAAAGTTAATATGGAACAATAAGGATACAGTGTGACATTGAAGTTGAACGAAGGTACAATGAAGATGCGGTATATGAAGATATGATATTGAAGTTGAGGTGATACAATGAGGGTAGAATATGAAACTGAAGTTAAGATGGAACAATAAGGATGCAGTGTACCACTGAAGTTTAACGGTGTAATGAGTATGCAGTATGGTATTGAAGTTGAACTGATACAATCAGGTTAGAGTATGGAACTAAAGTTAAGGTGGAACAATAAGAATACAGTGTGACATTGAGGTTGAACGTGTACGAAGAGCATGCAATATGGTATTGTAGTTGAGGGGAAATTATAATATGCAGTGAGTTAATTTAAAGTGAGGTTAAACAATAAGAGTTTGTATAAAGAAATCTCTGTGATTTTTTTTTAAAGTAATGACTTTGTGAGAGATCTGTTCCACCAGCGGCTATTGATCTGTAGTCAAAGTAACCGATATTTATAAAACAACATTCGATAGTTCGTGATTAATAATAATAAAATTTATTATTTTTTTAATTAATTCTAAGACAAAAACGACATTAAACTAAAAAAGTAATCTGGTAAAATATAAACATAATATAATCAAACTGGAAAAGTGGCAAATACAACGAGTTATTTCCATTATAACAAATCTAAACTCAATTTTTATTTTTGATTTAAAAAAAAGTCGGAAGATTATCATGATCTTAATACTATTTCAATTATGTAAAATAGGGTAAAAAAAAAAAAAGATATTGGAATATCATTTTAAATGTAGGTTAAAATAATAAATTTTTTATTAGATACAAACAAGAAAGAAGCAGTATTGTCTAAAATTTAATTATATTATGATTAAAAAAAAATTATAAATATAA
Source organism: Caerostris extrusa (assembly GCA_021605095.1). NCBI lineage: Eukaryota > Metazoa > Arthropoda > Arachnida > Araneae > Araneidae > Caerostris > Caerostris extrusa. The sequence goes on along the minus strand of BPLR01004800.1, from coordinate 66,451 downwards.
ATTTATTTATTTCAATGCTTTTTATTCAGGAGCTTTAAAGGGATTGGCTCTGAAATACTGTTAGCAAGTGAAGGAAATATTATTAACTCTGTAAATTATTAATAAACATCCTCAGGGTTCAGGTCAATAATTTAGAATTTCGTGCATAATTTGGCGATTTTAGTTTGCTTAATAATTTATTTTCTTTATAACAACGAAATTCAAATTAATCTTTATGATTTATTTCTATGTTTGTATAATTTTGAATCTTTTATCTGAATTAAGAAAACTTTTATTATCGAAATAAGTGGTATAGATATTTAAAAAAAGTGTTTTACAATATAATTTCAGTATATTCAAAACAATTTTATTGAAAGCTTTAAATTTTATAGCTTTTATTTTATAGAAAAATATTGTGCTATCTTGCATGCTAATTTCATAGCAACGATTTAATTATTATTATATGAACTTAAAATAAAGTGCTTTATAAACGTTGCTTTAACAAGAAATTTGCACGAACAGTGTTAAATGTCGTATTTCTTTTTTTTTTTTATGTGACTTAGTGCATTTTTATTTACATCGAATAAAAAGTTCAATAAGATATTTATTTTAGGTTCATGGGAATATTTGTTGCGGAATTCCTAACTCATTTGATTTTTATACGTATGGACTTTTAAATAAAATACATATTACTTTTAGCTATATTTTATTAAAACTTCTTCGTAATTTGCGCAATAGCTCCGTGAAGTAAGGCCGACTACGTTCTAGTGGATTTCTAGACATGAGGTGCTTTTCTTTTTTACAGGGTAGGGTTGCCATCCCTACGCCCAACAGTCATATTAGATCGGGGCATACGGTGTAAAGGGATTCCGAACCATTACAAACATCCGTGGCACCGCGTGTCAGAGAGAAAGCTCCTTGTATTAAAGCACAAAATATTAAAAAATCAAGTAATCAAGAAACAAGTAATGTACAAAAAAGATTTTAAAGTCAATTCCTACTTTTTTTTTCACTGTGTTGCAGAAAGTCCTTTATAAATAATTTTCATTCATTTTTTTAAGTTTATCTGGCGCCATCTATTGGTAGATATATGCAACTTAAATCTAAAAAAAAAAAACTAAAATTAAATCATTTAATTTAATCACTGAATTAATATTTGAAAAAAAACTGTATTAACATCCAGTGTCATCCACTGCAAGTTCAAAAAAATGTATTTGAACTTGATTGGATGAATAAAAAGTATTTTATGAACGATTGGAAATTTGAACAAGATATATATATATAAGGAGAGTGTGAACTAATAGAAGAAATTGAAAAAATGTACAGATCTCTGTCGGAGAGCAAAGATTGAATAATCAATGATAATAATAATTGTTCAACAGTTGTTGGAGTCCACAAGTTCCGAAGGGCCTCATTTTTCCGGTGGGTTTTGAATTTTAGGTACAAAAAATTTAGGTACAATTTAGAAAAAGGACCAGATAGGAGAGAAGTTCCAGGTTGGTAGGATGGCCAAAAGACCGCTCCTCCAACTACTGAAGCTGTAGTTTTCGGCAATCGATCGAGAATCAATTTTTCGATATCATGCGTCACTTCCAACATGATATGACCATCCATCAATTCTATGAGCTTACATTTTACAGAATACCATTGTGATTATATTAACCATCGGACCTACTTCTTCAGTGGATCAAGAGACCCAATGTGGGCCAAGGTCGTCTGGCTACTGGCAGATTTCGAAACATAAGATGCTTTCTTCTTACCGGTTAGGACGGGCTCACAATCCTAACCGGAAGAAAAAGCATCTTATCCAAACCAAAAGACCAGGACCAATGTGGGCTCATCAATCACAACTGGTCAGAATCAATCATCAACTGGGCTCATCCAAACCAAGAAAGCATCTTATCCAAACCAAAAGACCAACAGGGCTCATCAATCACAACTGGTCATCAATCAATCATCAACTGGGCTCACAATCCTAACCGGTAAGAAGAAAGCATCTTATCCAAACCAAAAGACCAACAGGGCTCATCAATCACAACTGGTCATCAATCAATCATCAACTGGGCTCACAATCCTAACCGGTAAGAAGAAAGCATCTTATCCAAACCAAAAGACCAACAGGGCTCATCAATCACAACTGGTCATCAATCAATCATCAACTGGGCTCACAATCCTAACCGGTAAGAAGAAAGCATCTTATCCAAACCAAAAGACCAACCAAACCAAAAGACCAACAGGGCTCATCAATCACAACTGGTCATCAATCAATCATCAACTGGGCTCACAATCCTAACCGGTAAGAAGAAAGCATCTTATCCAAACCAAAAGACCAACAGGGCTCATCAATCACAACTGGTCATCAATCAATCATCAACTGGGCTCACAATCCTAACCGGTAACTTATCCAAAGAAAAAGACCAATCCAAACCAAAAGACCAACAGGGCTCATCAATCACAACTGGTCATCAATCAATCATCAACTGGGCTCACAATCCTAACCGGTAAGAAGAAAGCATCTTATCCAAACCAAAAGACCAACAAACTCAAATCACAACTGGGCTCATCAATCAATCATCAACTGGGCTCACAATCAACCGGTCATCAAACCAAAAGACCAACCAAACCAAAAGACCAACAGGGCTCATCAATCACAACTGGTCATCAATCAATCATCAACTGGGCTCATCCTAACCGGTAAAGAAAGCCAACCAAACCAAAAGACCAACAGGGCTCATCAATCACAACTGGTCATCAATCAATCATCAACTGGGCTCACAATCCTAACCGGTAAGAAGAAAGCATCTTATCCAAACCAAAAGACCAACCAAACCAAAAGACCAACAGGGCTCATCAATCACAACTGGTCATCAATCAATCATCAACTGGGCTCACAATCCTAACCGGTAAGAAGAAAGCATCTTATCCAAACCAAAAGACCAACCAAAACCAAAAGACCAACAGTCATGTTAGATCAGATTTACGGCTTAAAGTGGATTCCAAACCACTGCAAACATAGATGGCACCTGGACTCGAGCTCGAATCCTGTGGCACAGAGCGGCAAAATGCTAGTCACTCGGCCATCTACAACCATCGGACATGCTTATCACAATTTAATTTAAAAAGATATTCTCAATTTTAATGGAAATTTTAGATAATTATTTTTTTTTTACCATTTTTTTCAAAAAAAAAAACAAAACAAAAAATTCAAGCATTTTTGAAAGCAAGTTGAAAAACAATTTTGCTTGGTATATCGAGGGTTACACTAACGTTTCTATTTCTTGGCTTATTAAATTACTGATGGTGTTGCTGTGATGTGGTCTGAGGAGAAATTATCATAAAAGGCAGAGAATGAACGGCATTGCATTCATTCATAAGAGCATAAGAGGGCAAAATTCATTCATAATTCAGCATAAGAGGGCAAAAACTCAACTTGGATGATTTGACTATCATATTTTGCTGAGCCTTAATATTAGAATGTGAATAAAGGCTATATATAACGATACAGAGCAAGCATAAACTCTGGAATTCAAGTACCAATGTTTTCAGGTAGTTATACGCCTAAATACTATTGTTGTTCTAAATTTTAAACTCGATATTGCTTACCTTTGACGATTAAACAGGAATCAATGTTTAACATGGTATAGCCATTACCACGGCAACGGGTATATCATTTACAAAATAACAATGTGGTTTTAATGATCACTGAATCTCTTTTATCAAATTTAATTATAAAAATACTAAATTGGGTTTTATGCATTATTGTTAGCGGAGGGAGTATTGAAAAATTAAAAATAGTTAGAAAAATAAAAAGTTCTTGAAAATGATGTTAAATTATAGGTTTTTACTAAAAAGGAAATGAAATAATTTTAAATTATGGTACAAGTAAGTGCTCAATGTAAAGGAGTAGGGGGATAAAAAATTAACTTTCCTGGATTTCATAATATTTCTTAAAATAAGAGTGCACATCGTATCAGAGATGAAGTTAAGAAATACTAAACAGTTTAAGCCAAAACTATTTCCCAGAATTATAAAAATTTTAGATTATTTGATTAAAACTTGCCCAAGTATAGACCATTTAAATGCTAGGTTCGTTGGTAAGTATACTGAGTTTTCGTTATTAATTTACTTTTAGAGTTCTTCACAAAGATCGCTGAATGATGGAGAATTTTGAAGATGGAATAGATTATTGAATGATGGTTTTCTTTCATTTTATATGTGCCAAGGTCCGACTCGTGATTCACTGGCAACGAACATCAGGACTGATCTTCGAATTCGCTAGCATCATTGTTGTCACTTTTTTCAGAAATAGAGAGAGCCGATAGAAATTATGACAGTAAGAATACATATTATGGACGGATAGGGGGGGTATGTTCACCCCTACGTCATTCAAGACGTAATGGCGTTAATTAAATTTTGCGTAACTTCAACTTTGAAACTTTCACGAAAGTATAATTTTTGGCTTCAGGAAAAAAACGGGAACATGAGGTGAATATGATTATTGAAATGTTAGAATTGAGATTAGACATTGACGCAAATAAATAATTTATTTTCTACAACACAAATCAGACAATTAACCAAAGAAGCAATCACTACAACACGAAACCTAAATTACAACTAACAATACCCTAACTAACTTGTAATTTTAAGAATGATAGAATTTATTTAAACATTTTTCTTTTTTCTCTCTGTATAGTTCTCGTGCGAATTCCGAGTGAATCCAGTTTATTTAAACATTTATTTTTTTCTCCACGTGCGGACCGCAATATAGTTATCGTGGTTGATAGATTCGTACATGTGTAAAAGCGTCTTGAATAGATAGTCAGACTACCTGATGGAAGTTTTCAGGTTTACTCCCATGCTATTCTCAAATGCAGGGTAGTCACCCCTAAAAGTCTGCCTGGAAATCACTATCCTCCTCTTATCAGCCTTTAGGCGGGCAGTTTGCGGGTTCATAAGTGGTACATGAATACACCAGATGTTCAATAAAAAAGAAGCTAATAGGTCTATCAAACTCTTATATTAAGCAATTTCTAGAAAAATTTCACTAACCAATTCGGTAAATTTGGTGCCAAAGTTGATAACTTGGAAATATTTGTAGTCTTTCGCCTCATACAGTTTGTATTTCAAATATTTTTACAGAATCAAAAAATAAATAAATTAATTAAAAAATGAATAAAAATTCTTATAATTTAATTTAACTTGTAGTTATAACTAAAAATAAATGAATATTTCCCCGTTTAAAAAAGTGGGGTAGTTTTCACAGAAAGTTACCTCGGAAGATATCATTTTTCCTATCTGTTGGTAGGCTATTCGGAATATATTCTATTGTGGAAGATATATTAATTCGAAATATAATATATATTATAATGAAACTCGAAGACCATCAAACAAATAAATTTATAGAAGTGATATTTTTGTGCAGACTTTTTCTATACATTTAGTGCCTTTATATATTTGTCATAATACATTGTAAAATGTGTTTTTAATTACTAATTATCTTCAAACAAACTCATTAAGTTAGATAGATATTTACACCGGAACATGGAAAATAATTTAACAAAACAGCTTTAGTGAAAGCAGGAAGAAATCTTGTTGAATGACTTATATATATAATTTTCTATTCGTGATATCTTTTTTTAATCAATATTTCCTCCTGATAGCATTGTTTTACATGCGATTCGATTGTTCACCCTATTAGTTTCTGTTTGACGACATCTTTTTTCTCATAACTGATTTTTCTAATCCGTAAAACTTTTACGTTGCACGAACTGATTTGTACTCAATCTGTACATAAAATGATCTGAAGCATTGTTCTTGGATTTGCAACGCTTCAATACTGATGGCATGTGTTAGGTTATACGTTATATCTATTCTCTGGAATTGAGATAAAAATATATATTGAATAGGGAAAAAATGGGTAGATGAATATTATCTTAAAATAAAATGAAAACCTAAAATTTTATTCTCAAATACTCACGCAGTTTCATTTTCTTGGTTTTGTTTTAAATCTTGTAATCCAATTTATTAATGAAGCTCACTTAGATTGTGAATTACAGTAGGTTTCCTCAATTATTTTCTAAAAAAAAAAATTTCCTTTTTGTCTATTTAAATATAATTTTAATACGGTAATGTGACCTGGCGCTCAGTGATCTACCTAATTCGGCTCAAAGCTCGGAAAGCGAATTCGTAAGTCGGAATTCTTAAGTAAAAATGCCTTTCCTCTGACTTCAAGATATAACAAGTAATATAAAAAAATTAAGTCAATTCCTACTTTTTTTTTTTCACTCTATTGCAGAAAGTTCTTTATAAATAATTTTAATTCATTTTTTTAAGTTTATCTGGCGCCATTTATGGGTAGATATATGCAACTTAAATCTAAAAAGAACTAAAATTAATTAATTAAATTTAATTACTGAATTAATATTTGAAAAAAAGTGTATTAACATCCAGTGTCATCCACTAAAAGTACAAAAATGTATTTGAACTTGAGTGGATGAATAAAAAGTATTTTATTAACGATGGACAATTTGAACAAGATATATATAGGGAGAGTGTGAACTGATAGAAGGAATTGAAAAAACTAATTTACTCATTGGTACTACAGCTCATGCTGGACCAAGGCAGTTTGCCTACTGGCAGATTTCGAGACAGGTATTCTCTAAAATTTGTTTTACTTTATTATGATTATATAGAATAAATGATAAATATAATTTTATTTATTCAAAGGTTTTTTATTCAGTAGCTTTAAATGGATTAATTCTAAAATATTGTTAGCAAGTTAAGGAAATATTAATAACTCTGTAAATTATTATTAAACATCCTCAGGATTTAGATAAGTAAGTTAGGATTTTGTGCATAAGTTGGAGATTTTAGTTTGTTTAATAAATATGTTATTTATAATAATGAAATTCCGATTGATGCTTATTTCTAAACTTCTATAATTTTGAATCTTTTATTAAAAAGCTTTTATTATCGAAATAAGTGGTATACATATTCAAAAAAATGTGTGGTATAATTTAATTAATAATTATAATAATTGTAATAATATAGCTTTAAATTTTTAGAAAAATACTGTGCTATCTGATATGATAATTTCATAGCAATGTTTTTATTAATGATGCTTTCATTGTAAGAAATTAAAATAAATTGCTTTATAAGCGTTGTATTAGAAATTTGTAGGAAAAGAGTTAAATATTGTGTTTCTTTATTAAGTGAGTTCTTTATTGGCGCAACAGACACATAGTGGGCCAAAACCGTTGGCCTACTGGCAGATTTCTAGACAGGAGATGGTTTCTTTTTATAGGATAGAGTTCTCAACCCTACACTTAACGCTCTACAGACTTATTAGACTGGCACCTACAGTTTAAAGTGGATTCCGAACTACTACTAACATCCATGGCACCGCGTATGCTCAAACCTGACATCTATGGCACCGAGCACCAGAGCGCTAGTCACTCGGCCATTAGGCGATTAAATTTCAAGAAAGAGTTGTGAAGGCTCAGATGACACCCTAAAAAGTTCTTCACAAATTGCAATATCACTAAGCGGCCTGATGGCCAATTGGCTAGCTGTCTCGACTTTGGTGCTTCATGTTCGAATTCTAGCGGTGGCATGGAGGCTTGTTAGTGGTTCGGAATCCACGTTAAACTGTAGGTCCCAGTCTAATTAGCCAAAAGTGTACATAAAATGACCGTAGAGCGACAAACCAAACAAATATCACTGAGGATTAAAATCACCTTACTGAAATAGTGATCCATTGTAAATTTCACGCCTAGAATCATAGAAAGTCTCGCTTGAAATGTAATTTGTTAAAATTAAAATAATATTTTATTCATATGTATTGATACTGATTTCCAAAGGGAAAAAATAATCGAATCCTATTACTAAAATAATTTTATTTTTCAGATCTTACACTTGATCTGAAATTATTCGTTTTTAGGTCATTTATTCTCAGAATGCACAAGAGGCACTGATGCACTTTACCTACAAGAAACAAACAGGAAATGTAAGCATATAGTATTATAGAGTGAGCAAAACCAAAAGCGTTATTTTGTGCGTTATTTTGTAAACAAACGATAATATGTTTACAAAATATCACGCACAAAATTCAAATTAGTATGTTTCTGCTTTTGAATAACGAGGTAATAACTTTTAGAAACAACCTAATTTTTGTTTATATATGGATAATTTTTGTGTTTATATAACAAGCCTTAATATAAAAACGGTTATTTCTCGATACTCAGTTTAGTAGAATGGTAGTAAAGTAAATAGAATAATTTTTAAATAATAACTAATATCTGTTTTTTTATTAAATGCATTATCTAGTATACATGATTTGCTGCATAAAATTAATATGCACGCGATACATTGCTATCATAAAATGACGGAACGTTTTTTAAGCGATATTGTTTATTATTAAAACAACATTATTTGTTATTAAAGAATGGAATTGCAATCTTTTTCCCATTATTCTAGCAGAGCATATACATAACTGTAATTTGTTGAGATAAGTCAGTTTTGAATATTTAAATATGAATTTGAAATATTTTAAAAACAAACAAAATGGTTAAAAGAAAAAAAAAAATCACTGAATAAGAGAAGAAACATGGCCCAAAATTATAATTCGTCTTACAAAAATTAGGTTTTCAATGTTTACTATTTCAGGTAATTGCTGTATTACATTTATTCTTCCGTGTTTTTGTTAAGAAAGTTGATATAAATTGGTTCAACAAAGAGGGGTAGGATTTCAAGAGATTAAAGAACACGCCAACAGAGTTAAGCGTATATTCATTTATTTGGAGAATAACTATCTTAAAAGCAAGTAATATAAAAAAATTTTTTTAAATCAATTTCTACTTTTTTTTTTTCACTATATTTTTTGTAAAGGACTTTTCTGGAATAAAGTTAAAAATTTTCTCTTACATCTGGAGTCATCTATTGGTAGATACATGCAACTTAAATCTAAAAAAAAAAAACTAAATTTAATTAATTAAATTTAATGAATGAATTAATGTTTGAAAAAACTGTATTAGCATCAAGTATCATCCACTACAAGTTCAAAAAAAAAATTATTTGAACTTGAGTGGATGAATAAAAAGTATTTTATTAAGTTTAAAATATTTTAAAACAAACAAAATGGTTAAAAGAAAAAAATCACTGAATAAGAGACGAAACATGGCCCAAAATTATAATTCGTCTTACAAAAATTAGGTTTTCAATGTTTACTATTTGATGTAATTGCTAATGAATATACGTCAAATAAATGAATACACGCCAACAGAGTTAAGCGTATATTCATTAATTTTGAGAATAACTATCTTAAAAGCAAGTAATATAAAAAAATTTTTTTTTTTTTTTAAATCAATTTCTACTTTTTTTCACTATACTTGTAAAGGACTTTTCTGGAATAAAGTTAAAAATGTTCTATACATCTCCGAAATAATGACAACGAAACATCTTTCACGGCTCTTTTCTTCCAATGAATATCATAGGTAATTATCTTAATTGCCGTGTTCAACTTTATAATCAAAATCAATTAAGATGTTTTAATTGTCAACAAGTAATATAAAAAATTTTTAAGTCAATTCCTACTTTTTTTCACTATATTGCAGAAAAGTACTTTACAAATAATTTTCATTCATTTTTTTAAGTTTATCTGGCTCCATCTATTGGTAGATACATGCAACTTAAATCTAAAAAACTAAAATAAATTAATTAAATTTAATTAATGAATTAATATTTGAAAAACTGTATTAGCATCAATTATCATCCACTAGAAGTTAAAAAAAAAAAATGATTTGAACTTGAGTGGATGAATAAAAATATTTATTAAGGATTAAAAATTTGTACAAGATATATATGGCGAGAGTGTGAATTTAAAAATGCAAATAGGATGCATAATTAATTTTAAATTTTCTCCCTACGAGAAAGAAACTGAGTTTTGGACTCGAGTCTTAAGAATCGTGTACATAAAGATCAAAACTTATATTCAGTTCCTTTGAGAATGGTTATGCATGCTATTTTGAATTTATTTTCTTTAAGATAACACTAATCTCAAATTAACTCTAACGATTATAGGGCAATTGAAAAGTTCCATGGAAAAATAAAATGTGATAAAAGATCTATTAGTCGGATATACGTGGGATTTATAGATTAATTGTGGTGTGAGATTTTGTATGACACAAAAAAAGGCTTTTTTTTTTTGTTCAAAATTTCGATAAAAGAAGCGCTGATTTTGCTTCGTAAAGCACAAAAAAAAAGATAAGTAATAATTGGGAATGAGTACTATTTACAGTTGTAAATGGCTAATAATATGTCCTTTATCGTATTAAAGTACTGAGTATAGTAGCAGCATTAAGGATGATTTAACAGTATACATGTTTGGCTGCTACTTCTTGTCATATATCTTTCATCGCTTGTAAGGATTAGGAATGTCTTCTTATCATCATATCTTTCTGTGCTTGTCAGGATTAGGAATTTTCTTTATAGACCAGTTGAGAATGAACAACCAGTTGTTACAAGCTGGTGATCTTGGATGCCATCCATGTCTTCTATGCCCGTCATATCTACTAACTTCGTCATTTGACGTGCCATATATGGTGGAACTTTATCGTGTCATAAGTCATGTAAGTTCGTTGCATTTTCTGCAGATTAAAATATTATTAAAATATAGTAACGTGTAGCTGTTACTACACGTTATTATATTTGTTACTATTATATATGTAACTATATAAATAGGGCCTGAATGGTCGAGTGTCTGGCGCTCGGTACTACAGGTTTCGGGTTCGAGTCCCGGCGGTGCCATGGATGTTTGTAGTGGTTCGAAGCCACTTTAAGGCGTAGATCCCAGTCCCATATGACTGTAGAACGTCACGGAGCAAAAGTCAGACTCCTACCAACGGGTGCTCCGGCACAAACAGAAGCTGCTTCCTTCCACTTCAACCATGAGTCCATACGGGTTCGTGGGCATGGTCTGGATTAGATATCTACCAAGTGGGATAAGAAACAACAACACTATATAAATGTTGGTACAATGCCCAACGTTTCTCAAAAGTAAAGCACCGATCGTGCATGATACAGTGAATTCACAATATACATTGACTTTTACTGATTGCAATTTTATTTAAAAATACTCATGAGGATTAGTAGCAATGTATTAATTCTAAAATTAACTTTCACATCTAGAGAATAAATATACCAAAAATTTTAAATAACCAACTTCATCTTTTCTCCCATTTTCCAAAAGGCCCACTGTGCAAATACTACGTGCTTTGATCCATCCTGCAGTAGGTGGTGAACATGTTGGATTTTATATGAATAACTTCATAATGCCATTCGGAGGTCTCATATGCCTCATTTACGTCATATGACACTAGATAAAAATTTTCATATGACATGAATAGTTTCCATGTGCATTATTTTTCAATTCCAATAGCAGCATGCGTCATTTTTTAAGCATTGAAAACATACATACAGTATTCATTAATACTTTTGAAATCGAATTTTGCTTGTGAGCAATATGCATATGCTTTTTTTCTAATGGAATTATATGCAGTAGTGTCTTCTATTGGTGAGATTTTGAACTCTTTTGTTCATGTCATACAAAATTCCATAGCACGATGAATATTAATTTGCAAACTACATGTCTCTTCAAGGCATATTTTTTCATTGTGTTTTACTTTTGCACCGAACTTTCGAAACACCCTGTAAATATACAGAAAATGTTTTCTTTAAGGATGGATATACATGCCATTGTGTATTTTCGATAAAAGGAGACGAAAATAGAACGAAATCTATTTAATGCAAACATCTCTCTATAAATAGAATAAATACAGAATACTTTAGATTTGATTTCAGTCGTTTGATTATAAATAATCTTTTCGTGAATAATAAGAACACTATTTCCAAACACCATTAACTTATAATGAAGAGCAAAGAAAATTATAAATATATATAAGAGAATTTTAATTTATTTCTATCAAATTGCATTCAGTAATAAATTTTATAATCAAATGGCAAAAAATAAATCTGCGTAATCTTTTTAAGAGGATTAGGAGCTCTATTTCGAAACATTGTTTAATGCAAAGTGCCTTATAAATTTGAAGACAATAGCACATTAAATTAATAGCCGAAAACGGGAGGAATAGTAAAACGGGAAGTAATGTATTTTTATCATGACAAATATTATTATGAAGAAAGTTTTTGAAACAATTTCAATTCTAAACCGCGACCACACAATTAAAGGAAGGAAAAACTCTTCTGTCATGTGACTACAAATACTGGTGACGTAACATTGTTGTGTACTATAGATGGAAACGTGATATTTGAATTTGTGGTCGTGTTTATTGAAAAATCGTGAGCAAGAAATTGTTGAAGGATTTTTAAATGCCATTGTTTTTTTCTTATTTAGTATTTTCTCATTCATTTCAAATGTAAGGAAACGTTTTGAAGTTCCTTACACTCTTTATTAAGTTCGTACAATGGCTGTTGAAAAACAATACCAACTCATAAATATTTATTGCGAGGATTAGCAATTACAAATATTTGTACCATGTGACAGGAAATATTACTAAAAACTGATGTAATATATTTTTTTTGTCTTTTCCATAACTCTTCTTAATGAAAAAAATATTTTTATTAGACGCTCAAAAGATTAGTGGTATTCCAATTGCCATAAAGTGTAAAAAATATTTTAATGCATTGTCCTTTTTATTTAAAAAAATTGATTGCGGAAGATAAGCACTTGTTTCTCTTCAATGTTTGAAAATTAAAATGGCTTTTGATTGTTCTATGCTACACTTATTGTCATAAAAAATTGACTCTCCAAAATGGAATTGTTAAATACATACAGCCAAAAGGGAATTGTTAAGACGTTGATATAAGTTACTACAAAAGGAAAGAAGAAATATCATTTATTGTAAGAAAACTCATAAAGAATTAGAGGGTCTAGTACTTCATCGGACTACTGAAATTACTCTAATGATCTTGCACTGAGACATACAAGTTTCTTATGATGTCCTGCGACATCTCATGTTACAATTGCTGTAAACGTGCTTCTAGTTAGACGTAAACTCCTACGTCATCTTATTTATCAATCCAGATCATCTCGCATATTTTCAATCGGTGAAAAATCTGAGGAACGGGCGAGCCAAGGAGTGAATCAATATTGAGAAGGCAGTCCTAGCGACACCGATGTATATGATTTTACTGTTGAAATCAAGCTCTAAAATTCTTGCCTTAAGGGCAACTATACACGGCAGGGTACCTCGTTTTTGGTTGGATGTCATTGGTCCTAGCATCATTACTATAGGGAATCAAGTGTCGTATGAGACATCACAAACCATTAGGTATATCTAAGGCTATTTCTACGGAATTGATTATTATCTGTCTATATTCCTCACAGTCCACAGACGGAAGGATATGTAAAGGGCGCCATAATGACAATGACATGGGTAGACACAGGGGCTCGTACATGTGTGCCATCCACAGTTTATTATTATTTTATGGTGTCGCCTGTGTGAGGATATTGGGAAAGGATGCAATCAGCTGGTTTCACGCTGTTAGACACTTCACCCATTTATTAGGACGTCCTGAGACCAGATTCAATTTCCGTTCACTGATACCAACATCTCCATACACTGTTTCCACAATGGCTCACCCTCTATCGCCTTGATTATTTTGCTCTATGGCGTCGCCTGTGTGTGGATGTTGATAAATTATACAAATGACTGTGTGCATGCTTGTAGGATGTTAAGGCATTCATCCCAGTTACTAGGACGTCCCGAGACAGAATTCAATTTCTTATCACTGCTCTTAACATCAGTGTTTACAGTGTCTATAGTGTTATGAGTGTTTACTATGTTTTCTTTATATTGTTATCAATGCATATAGTGTTATGTGTTATCAGTGTTTCCCTTGCAGTGTTTACAGTTTTACAATGGCCTAATGATTCAATTATATTTCCTTCTATTAATTGGCTCGATTCAATTTCTGTTCACTGCTCCCAACATCAGTGTTTTTACAGTGTTTTCACAACGGCTTAGGTGGTGGGGTGCATCTGTACATTCAGTCTCTATTACCCTGATGATTTTACTTTATGATTTTACTTTTACGCCTATGTTAGAAAATGATACAATCAACTGTATTCATACTTGAAGGGAACTTAAAGAATTCCTCCCAATTATTAGACATCGAGACAGGATTCAATTTCCGTTTACTGTTCTAAACATCTCCTCACAATGTTTTTCACAATGACCTGGATGGTAGGCCATGCTGACCACTCAGCCTCTGTCACCCTGATAGTTCTAACCTATTCAAATTAAGATAGTGTGGGCGGTGTAAGATCTTTAAAATAGAGTTCCTTTGTAGCAGTTAAACTACATACGGATTATCTCCAGATGACTATTTATAGGCTAGGGTGGATGCACTTTAACGCCTTCTATTGTCGTCAGGTAATGCTCATCCATTCTGAAATTTTAATATTATGCATATGTGTTTCACACTAACATTCATGCGAAGTTTTGTAGCGCTAAATCTTAAGTCATTGAATGCGTGCAGTTTGAATAAACTTCAGAAATGAAGAATATTAACAACAAATTTAAGTACGTCAATTTGAAAAATTCCAACACTCTTGTAATATAAAAATTTTAAAACATTTTTCGTTAAATAACGTAAAAGAAATCTTACAAAAAAACCCATTTCTGATTTTTTTTTTTTTTTTTTTGTTGTTGTTGAATTATTAGCATTTATTAAAATGTTTACTAAAAACATTTTTCTTTGCGATATGTAGCATACTATTGCATTAAAATTCTACTTTTTTAATAAATTTCTTTTTAGTTTCATTACTATTCAAATTTAAAAAATATTATTGCGTAATGAAAACAAAATGCTTGTAGCTAACATAACATTTCTAATAATGTAAAATACACGTGTATTACTTTCATAGATCTACTACTACACCACACCACTGTGCATAGAACTGCATTGTCCCTATACAGCTTGGGAATGATGTGGGCGAGAAGTCTGATTGGGCTCTGTGACACTCTACAGTCATATGAGATTGGGACCTATAGCTTAAAGTGTATTCCGAACCACTACAAACATCCATGGAACCGCCGGGACTCGAACCCAAAACCTATGGTAGCGAGCGCCAGACACTCGGAAAATCAGGTCCCACTTTCACAGATCGAACTTGATCAGATCAGTTCGAAACATGATAGTGAAGCATGGAGAAACAAACTGAAATTCCCACGTCTTTACCGGGGATGGCCACTATAAGTCCATATTGGGCCAGAACTTCTTCGAAGAGGTGGAGGGAGTTTGTGAAGCCCTCAGATACAACGACTTTTTGTTTCATTCATTTAATGGAAGTAGTACAATTCGGAGACTGTGTAGAGATACCTATGTAGTATTTTGCGTAACATTGGATCTGTTACATATATAGTACTACTGTGCCCCAAAAAGTAAGACCTATTTCTTTTTTCAAAAAAACTCTTTATTTATTCTTTCAAATTTATTTCATCGCCTTCAAAGTAATCCCCCCCCGGACACATGCACTTATGCCAACTTCTTTTTTAAATCCTCAATGCATGATAAAAGTCATCGTCAGGGATGGCCTTCAAAGCGCGCTGCGATTCACTTTGAATCTCTACGATCGACTCAAAACGGTGTCCCCGGAGTAGTCTCTTGAGTTTAGGGAATATTCAGAAGTCACACGGTGTGAATACGGGGGTTGCGGAATGATATGGGTTTTTATTTTTGCCGAAAAAGTCACGAAGAATCAATGCAGTGTGAGATGGCGCATACAGGGATTTCGTAACTAATCGAGATTTGACGTGTTTGAGGCCCAAAATGGATCCTTTTGAAATTCTAACATCAAAGCAAAGTCTCTAATTGTAAATCGACGGTTTGCAAACATCAAATCTCTAATTTTTTAGACGTGAGCTTCGTCTGTTGAAGTTGATGGTCGACCAAAGGACTCGTCGCCTTCAAAGCGTTCTTTGCCTTCTTTGAACTCTTTATACCACTTCTAAACATTTCTTTCCGATATGGGAATGCTCACCGAATGTCTTCTGCAACATTCTATACGTTTCGGCAAACAAAATTTAACGCAAGTTCTTTTTCTCAATTAATTCAGACATTTCAAAAATCGCCGGAATCAGTTTTAACGTCTCACAAAGCCAAACCTAACTCAAAATCTAGTGAATATTTTGACGTCAAAATTCACACAGATATCAAGGACAGTGCCAGCAACCTAAAAATGAAATTGAAATTCCATAAGCCCAGGGAATTTTAAATTGAAAATTTGTCTTACTTTTTGGACACAGTAGTATGCCGTTTGAGTGACGAAAAATTTCAGATAAAAATACTCAATATCTGAAATCATCATATTTGTCTTTCATAAAAATTTATTTTGAACTAATTACTAATCATCATTTTTAATGAAAAAAAAAAGGAACTCCAAAATTTTATGATTTGAAAAATTAGGAAATAAAAGCTTCATACAAAAATAATGCCCAACTTTAACCATCTCACAAGTTCCTTGATTGCAACACGTCCAATGTCGTAAACTCGTGTTCGCGAGACCGAAAATGACATTTCATCAACGATAATCTGATTTTTTTAAAAGAAAAGAAGAATGCCGGGCGTGATCTCGGAGGTTGTTGGCGATGTTGCTTCCGAAACGGCCGCTACAAAACTGAGGTCATCCCGTGCTTCTGGCCAATTTTCTGCGGACATGCAAATGACAATTGTCTGTCGTTAATGACCGGAAGCATGTCGTAAACACAGGCGATGTTCTCGAGGATTTCGAGAGACAATGGAATTGTTCCTCATTTTTTAAACCCTGCTGCTGAAGAAATTCAAGATGTATCTCAAGAATATTTTCTCTGCTGTTAAACGTGCAAAGAATATAAATACAGCGAGGAATGCGATAAAAGTGATTTTGAACGAGTTATCTCAAAAACATTTTAATTAAAAGGCATCTAATCTGTCTTCATTAGTAAGCCCTATTAAACAATATATAATCAACTATGTGACTTTTCCAAAAAGAAGAGATTACTGGAAAGTTTTACCGGCGTATCAAACAGAATTACTGGATTTGCTTGATTAAAACATATAAAAGGACATTAGTCTTTGAGAAATCGTTTTGCAGAATTTGTGCAATAGCCAATTCTTGTGTACTGAGCAACCTGCAAACTTATTACTGGAAACCGCATGAGCTAATTTTTATTCTTTTTTTGTTGAAATTGATTTTACTGGGTATTTTATAAATGTATAGCAATACGGTCATATTTATTCGTTCAGTTCTTATTCTTTTCTGTCTTTTCAATAATATAGACCATTTTTTCGGTACAAATTCTATTTCTAGAGGTTTACTATAATAGAATTTGTACCGAAAAATGGTCTATATTATTGAAAAGACATGAATATAGAATGGTCTATATTATTGAATGACATGTGAGAAATAGATTTTGATATGTGTTTAAAGTTGTCAGCAAATAAGGAAGCAACTCATCGTTTTCTTTAACTGTTTTGGAAACTGATGTTCAGCAACTCATGAACATTGCAGTATTACCAGAATTGAAAGAGAATTTGAGTAGATAAGAATTAAGGCCAATAATCACATTTTAGCTAGATAACTCAATAAACCTTTATTAATATTTTAAGTATTTAAAATAGTGGGCTAATGCAATCTAATATATAAACAATCTCGTGCTTACATTTTATTAAATTTCAATTAGTTATGTTTCTAACAATGAATCAGTTATGCCTTTGAATATTTAAATTTTATTATTTTTTATTTTAGGGCAAAAATTAATTCTAAATAATTGAAAATAGATTAAAATTTAATTATCAAATGATTTCATATGAGAAAAAATTTATCCACACTGTGCTCCAATCAGTCTTTTACAGAATAATCTATGAATTCACTTAAAATATTTGAATTTATATTTAATTATGTATTTATTTTTGTAGAATGTATTTTATTCAATCTGTAAAAGAAATAATTTATTAAGTAGCTGATGAAGTTGAAGTTATATGTGCTTTTGATGATTCAGAATCAAATATGGACCGTCTGACCGGTCATTCAGATTCAAATATCAACTATAGTCATTATGTAGTCATAGTTATAGTATTATGTCCATAGACTATAAATTATTACAGATTGGAATAATATAATTAGAAGAGGCAATTATTTTCCTAGAATATTTCTCTGGAAATATCAGTTTAATTAAATAATGTGTTATCCTGTGAATGTTGAATTTTCTTGCTTTTTTTATTATTAATACAGTAGAATGGAAAAATTTTATAAATATTTTTCATTTTATTTATATTTTTTTAAATGAAACAAAATGGCTGGAGCAAATAACGCACCAGGGTTTCTGAACTAAGGTGTTAAGTTAACAAACTTGACAAGAGATGTCCTACTAAATACTTCCATGTATATACAAAGAAGGAGTGTTATAAATTTATGGGTCAGAATGTTTTACGAGGAAGAATCAATAAGTGTTAATCCCTTAGATATCTTAATATTCGTTTAAAATTGAAGTGGTACATTTTGTGTCATCTATTCCCATCTTCTCCTTTGCCCATCTTCTCCTTTATTGGCGTAACACTCCCTTGGTGGGCCAAGGCCGTCTGCCTATTGGCAGATTTCGAAACATGAGATGTTTTCTTTTTAAGGGGTAGTTTTGTCAGCCCAACGCTCCATCATATTAGAATTGGGACATATGGTTTAAAGTGAATTCCGTATCACTACAAACATCCATGGCAACCGCCAGGATCAAACCCAAAACCTGTAGCAACGAGCGCTAGTCACTCGGCCATTAGGCCCCTCTATTGCATATCAGCTGTTCTAATATTGAATGACATCAAATCCAAATTGGCGGCATTGGAAAACAACAAAACTAAATGCCTTAATTTTTATTTTCTCCAATTTTCTAAAAAAAATAATCAGCAAATTCACTTTCTATCGCAGACATATTTTTATAATGACACATCGGTGCAGATAACATTATCTATTCTGGCATACACCATTGTCGCTGTGACGCGAATACGAGCCCAAAGTTATACGATCTTGCAGATGAAGAAAGAAAGGTCTTTGAAAGTGAAGAGCTCCATTTGGAGATTTTGAAACTTTTGAAGCGTTACATCGCGTGCATTGTTTCATTTCAGGACTGGGGTTAGAAAACTCTTGTGGAGGCTTCTCTTTTTGCAGACGTTATTAACCTTTTATCCAGTCTAAGCAACGGAAGACAACCCAAGTCATTCGCTTTATATCTCAGACTAAATCTATCAATTAGCACTTTAGTTTGCTGTTCATTAACCCGAGCAATTATTTTTCATTACGCCCACTTAAGTGTAGGAAAATTATTTTCGCGAAAGAATTTACTCTTGATACTTTATTTAGTTTAGCTATAATATAGTAATTAAAGCAATTATTTTCCTTATTTCAGTTTAGTTAAAGTAGCTTATTATAAGTAAGTAAAAAGTTATTTTTTTTTAATACCTAAGTTGCTGGGGATGATGCGTCAGACGAGTTGAATTTAAAATTACCAAAAGCGTGTCTTGCTACATTAAATCCACTATGGTGCCACCACAATTTAGAAAGAATATTTTTTATGATATCTGGAAGATTCTCTATCTCTTTTCCTTGATGAAACAAGAACTTTCCAAGTTACATATTTATTGTACCTTTTCTCGACATAAACATGTGAACTCCTTTATCGACTAGTAGGGAGGGATTCTAACAATGTTACTAGTTTAGATACAAAGTGCTAAACACCGAGCATCTTCAAACTCATGAGCGAATAATGAGAAAGGCATTTGAAAATATTACAATTTCTTAAATGACTTATGAAATTAAAAATCCATGGTAAAAAAATTAATAATTGACAGATGTGCGTGCATGTGTGTGTGTGACTCATTCTCAATGTCTTGCAGAACGTGATGGACACCCAATGAATAGTCTATTCATAAATGGAGGTAAAGGGGGCCCCCATAGGTAGATGTCTGACTTGGCTTTGTGTCGCTGAAGACAAAACATGAGAGGTTTTCTTCTTTTACGTCCAACGTTCTACAGTCATATTAGACCGAGAACTACGGTTTAAAATTGATTCCGAACCACTACAATCGAATTCGAACCTGTGGTACCGAGGGCCAGAGCGTTAGTCACTCGTCCATCAATCCCCATTATTATACAATTAGAATTTCAGAACATTAAATAAATACGAAAAAATATTAATGTTCTACATAAGTTTATAAATTTCTATTGACCATATTTATAATGCTGTTCCACGTGATGATACAGGTTTTGAGTTCGTTAGTCCCGGTGGTGCCATGAATGTTTGTAATGGTTCGGAATCTACTTTAAACAGTAGGTCCCTGCCTAATATGACTGTAGAGCGTTGGGCTGCCAGTCCTACCCCGTAAAAGAAAACATCTCTTGTCTCGAAATCTGCCAGTTGGCAGACGGCCTTGGCCTATCAAAGGGATATTACACCAATGAAGAAGTAGTTATTTTTAAAAAATCGTAATAATGATAGTTAATTAAGATATTATTTTATTTTTATATTATTATATTTTTTATTTTGAAATATTAAACCAAAATCAAAGGACAACAAATAGTGAATAAGATTTATATATGTATTAACAGTATGAACATTAAAAAAAAATTTCGTGCTATTCAAATAAAGAATATAGAAGTTACAAATTAAAATGCATTAATTGATTTATTTGAACTTTTAACTTTATTACAACTAATAGTAAAACAAACTAACAAAATTGATTGCTATATTAATTACAACAATCAATCTTGATAAATAAATAACTAGAATTGCAAGGCTAATTAGAATAAAATGATTTATTACAAAGCTTAAGGAATTTTAATTGAATCTTTCTATGCGCTAACTTTATAGAAATTAAATCCAACGAAACGATCAAATAAGGGGGCTGTTGTGCCAATGAAGAAGTAGAAGAACATATTTATAATAGTGCCAGCTCGCTGTTTGTACACGTTCTGATTCACACAAAGACAACACTTAACATTATTAACAACAGACTGAAGTTTGGATTAATCATAGTTTCGATAAAATTGAAAATTCTTCACCCGCACGTAACAATATATTTTAATGAAAATCTTCAAATCCCTCGTATGCTTCACTGGACATTAACATTTACAGGTGAGCAAACAATTTCGTCAGACCATCGTGACTCTCGTGTAAAAATAACCCAACTCTTGCATAAGCACAGAATGGACACAGATTGCAGCTGTTGTGTTCTGAACAAATACGGACGCTAAAAGTTCAAACAAGCCCGTTCAAGGTTTGTTTGAGATTGAATTTTACATTTTGAAGCGCTGAATAATAAGTTTTCGGTGCACTTAGCATGGGCTCGGGATTTTTATTTCCTTCTTTTAAGTATTTCGATGATTAGTTTTTCCTGTTCGTGCTTTGGAAAGTGCTGCCTTCACCTAATTCATCATAAATAGGTTTTTCGTAATTATTGGTGTTGTTATAGCATTTAATTTAATGTCTAAAAAGGACGAAAATAAATAAATTTATATTTGCCATCTTAACATCTTTTGGAAAGATAGACCAACATTATTAATTAATGGACAGCAACAATTATGAATTAAACAATGATGGATTACAACAATGATCGACAAAAATTATGAATTAAACGATGGATGACAATAATGACGGACAACAACAAGCATGAATTAAACAATGATGGAGGACAACAATGATGGACAACAACTATGAATTAAACACTGATAGATGACAACAATGACGGGCAACAAGTATGAATTAAACAATTATGGATGACAACATTGATGGACAACAAGTATGAATTAAACAATTATGGATGACAACATTGATCAAGTATGAATTAAACAATGATGGTCAACAACAATTATGAATTAAACAATGATGGGCAGCAACAATTATCAATTAACTTTTTTTTTGTTAGCATCTAATATTAACCTACTTTTGTTGTTTTCGAATGCCGTGAACTATAACTTGCATCATTTGTCAATGAAACTAGAGATGGGTAGCAAATATTACAACATAGAGTTCATTATGAGAGATGCACTATGAGTACTATTAAATTAAATCACTCATCACCAATGAGCCAGCAGCTTAAAATGAATCTGCATTGCAAAATCCAAAAGTTGCATCTGAGGGCTTCGAACCCATCTCTTTGAATCCAACGGAAATATTTTCTGGTCTTCAGATTCAGAAAGTTCTAGACAGAGGTTTGAAAACTTTCGGTTCCTCTTCGCTTGTAGAGGCTTAATGTTCAAAATCCTGATGTATAATCTACCAAGTACAATTTCATAAAGTTAAAATTCAGATTCATAAATATCGAATTTTAAATAATTTCACTATTATTAATTTAATAATCAAATAAATGCCCGACTAGTGGCTAAGTGGTAACGTGAGTCTGGCAACATTGTTGTAGACACTGTTTCAAAAACGAGAAAACTCGATGGCGTTTGGGATGTTCAACATCTCAGACTACCTAGTGGGAGTTTTTCTGAGATTTCTTCCATACGATACGCCAATGCGAGGTAGTTTAACCAAAAAAGTCCTCCCGTAAAGCACTGCTCTCCTTCCACAGTGTCACGGAGGCACGTCAGACTTCTACCTATGGGGCTTCATCATAACAGAAGCCGCTCCCCCCTCCCTTCTTCCATGGGTAGACTACTCATGGCGTGTCCACACCGCGCTGCCGGACTCTGAGGAACAGAACACAGAAACAGCAACAAATAATTAAATATGATTCATTCCCGTCTAAAATACGGGTGTAGCAAAATTTGGGTGTTTGCAAATGCGTAGTCCATTTGTAATGTGCACAGCTAGCGTGTTTGCTTGAAATCCTATCGTGGAGTTCCGCTGTAGTCACTATTTTCTGAAAGGAGAAAATTGAATGCCAAGTGTGACAACCTGTGTATAAGCATCTACCATCGAAAGTCAGCCTGCCTGGTGAAATTTTCTATATTTTCTCAAAAGACATAATGCAGGCAGATATGCAGATATCCTTAAAATTCTTCCCGGGAAGCGATACCCTCATTCTATCACTTGTTGGTGAGCTGTGTGTGGTATTCCTAAATGCAAAACAAGGACTACTAAAAGTACCAAAAAATATGAGTGAAATCTAGAAGGTTTTTCTACTGTGCACCTTGGGTAATGTTGAATCTTCTATGATGTAGTTTTGATTTATGGAAGTTGTAGGTTTTTCTCGCTTACGGTATGTGATATATAGCAGAAGAAAATCCTGAAAGTTTCATAATAATGTCCAATGTCTAATAAATAATGTCTTCAATTATTATTCCTCCTTCATAAGAAAGGGATTGTTGGTCCACTGCCATGTTATTCACCAATATAGTTGTTATCATACTGGAAGATTTTATAGGCTAAAGATAATGGAGATAAGATAAGATAATCATTGTGAGGGAAGTGATAAGATAAGATAAAATAATCATTATGATTGAAAAAAATGTGCATTTAATGAAAAAGTTTTTATGTATATACTCAAGTGCAGAAAGATGTATGTTTCTTAACATTAGTCTATGAACTTTTTACATTTATTAATATTTTTTAAGGTAGTACCGGAGCTTCATAGGCGAGTGAGTGACTAGTGCTCGGTTTCACAAGTTTCGGTTTGGAGTCTACTTTAAACTGTAGATCTTGTTCTATTATGACTGTAGAGCGTTGTTCGTAGGCTAACAAGCCTATTCTGTAAAAAGAAAACATCTCATGTTTTGAAATCTGCCAGTAGGCGGAGGTAGACGGCCTTGCTGACAATGGGTTTGTTGCGCCAGTGAAGAAGAATCACATAATAATACATAAAATAAATGGTGATTAATTTTATGAAATATCAGTCTACATTTCTCTTAGCAATAAAGATCTTCGTTGAAGAAAACTTAAAATAAACAATCTAATTCATGACCTCACAGTTGTTTCTGTGCCCTTTAAATGCATTAGCATTGTTCATTTCAATTCCTTCTATTAGCTCACACTTTCCCTACATATATCTTCTTCAAATTTTCAATCGTTCACAAAATACTTTTTATTCATCCACTCTAGTTCAAATACATTTTTTAAACTTGTAGTGGATGACACTGGATGTTAATACAGTTTTTTCAAATATTAATTCATTCATTAAATTTAATTAATTAACTTAATTTTTTTTTTTTAGATTTAAGTTGCATGTTTCTACCAATAGAGGGTGCCATATAAACTTAAAAAATGAAAGAAAATTATTTATACAGGACTTTCTGCAATAGAGTGAAAAAAAGTAGGAATTGACTTAAATTTTTTTATATATTACTTGTTATTGTGGTATAGTTAAAAAATTAATATCTTCTGGAAGGGTATTCAGGAGCAATGGCCCCCAATCTTAACTTTTGTAGAAAATCTTGAAAGTTTCAACAAGGCATTTCGACATTAGGGTGTAAAATCTTTGTCACAATCCAATCAGTTTTTTTTTTCAATTTCCAACTCTATTGGTTCGCCTAATTCTACCAGCCACAACATAGCAATTCCTAAACTTTGTTATGAAACTTTAATGAAATGTTCAACGCATAATTTACAAATTGCTTCTGGAAGACAAAAAGGCACTAACATCCTCCACCATTACTATGGCACTAGACCGTAACTCGCCTATAGATACGGATATTAAAGAAGATTCCTGCTGTCTGCCGCGATTCGAGTAGACAGGATTTTACCATCATGAATGAATAATCACTTTGTTGCCCAACATAAGGAATCGAAATATTAATAAATTATCCACGGTTGATTACGCAAAATACATTATTAAGAGGTTTAAGTATGTTACATTTAACATTATTTTATCCTTCGATATTTATTTAGTTATTCTTAAAAAAAATTGAAAATATAAATAAAATGTAAAATACTTTCAGGAGAATTCATTTTGTTTTCAAAAGTGTCTGTTATAAAATAACTATGAAAGTTCACTTCCATATAAACAACTCTTTCTTTATAGTCTAACTGTATTCATAAATCACCAATGACTTACCTTGTGTAGGTTAAATGAATAATAAAATTTTCGCAAAACAATAGAAGTTTGGTATTGTTAAGGAATAAAGCTATCTGTTCACTGGTGTCTGTGGTGATATAGCCATGGATAGTATTTTGTGTTCGCTTTTGGTTTGGTTCTGACATCAAACTTATGTCTTTGTTAGACTTAAGTTTGATGTTACACTATTCTTAATCTTATTAAATTTAAAAATTTTAAGTTCAAAATTTTAAATTATTTCTTAATCTAATTAATTCTTTTATTCAAACTTATGTCTCAAAAAATGTCTTCTTATTTCAAAAGAAGGACAAACTATTTAATTTAATTTTTGGTAATTTTTGAAAAGATTTTTGAGACTTTTTTTCTTACTCTAAATGCTTAATAGGCAGTTCAATTAGTTTTAAGTACAAACCATTTGAATACATTTTAATTAATAAATCTTTTAAACAAACCATTTGATTTTTTAAAAATTATTTTAATGATCGTTGATTATGATCCTTTAAAATGGATGTTATGAGAATTTACTGGCCATAACATATTATATTTTAAATTATCATATATTAACAAGATATCATGATACAAGTATAAAATAGCTCCTCAAAAAGTAATAATATATTAACAAATAAATAAATAAAATAAAATTCCTACTATATCTTAACGTACGTGGCAATTTTTAAGAATCATCCTTAAAATGATGAATAAGAAGATTTTAATTTTTTTTTCAAGATAATTGAGAAATTGTTTCATTTACCTTCATTTTTATACAATAATGTACATAATATTTTTACATATGCCACATCAACGATGGATATGCTTTCAGTTGTAATTGTCAGTTGTCTCGCATTTTCGAGTTGAATTACAGAAAATTCAGAAAATTTCTCACCGGGCTTTTTTACTCTTGTTGTTTCTCATCGTTGCTGAAAATAGTGGCTGCAATGCACTTTGCAAGCGACTTCGAATTCGAGTCTTCTTACACAATACCTAGCTTACCAAACAAATATTCATTTTCTTCTATCAATGAAACCCTTTTACAATCTGCAATTAATAATTTATAGCAAGAGTTTAATAATTTATAGCAAGATTTGATTTTTCTGGCCCTCGATGATCCAAATTTCGGGGTTTAGTCTCGACAATGCCATGTATTATGTATTAATGTTCGAAATCCATTTTAAACCGGAGGTCTTGGTTTAATATGACTGTTGAGCGTTCATCGTAGAGCTGACTTTCTACCCCGTAAAAAAGAGAACATCTCATGTTTCGGAATCTGCCAGCAGGTAGATGGACTTGGCCCATCATGGTGCAGCAGAGCAGAGCAGAGGCTAGTGTTTGTTTGGAGTACTTAGGATTTCCTGTACCTCCGAAGAATTTAAGAATCTTAATTAATAATTTTACCAATTAACGTTTATTAGAAAAGAATTACATTTAAAAGAGCACATGCTCTGTAAAAATAAAAGGAGAGAAATTACTGTTAGTATTTCAAAATTTTTAAGAATTTAAAATGCAAAAATAATAGTTTAAATAAATATTTAACTTTTAATAAATACATGAAATAATTTTGAGTTTTAGCCTATGCAGTGCCATTCCTAGATAGTATAAAGGAAAGAGAGGGCAGAGACTTCACCACATCAACATGAGAAGTTGTAGTTGCGCCTTTGAAGAAGATTGGTTTGGTTTGTCGTTATACGGTCATTTTGTGTACACTTTAGGTTAATTATACCGGAATCTACAGTTCCTAACCACTCACAAACATCCATGTCACCGCTAGGATTCGAGCCTGCAGCTCTGTGATACCAGAGGCCAGAGCGCTAACCAACTGGCCACATCAGGCTGCAGAAGAAAAATATTTGACTTCTGATTGTTTCTGATATCCTAACATACAATTTTAAATATGATTCGTATTAAATAAATTAATGGAAGATGTTTTATAAGATTATTCAAAAGTGGATACCATGAATTTTTCAAAAGTTGGTAAATATATCTTTAGACTATCAATCAACAGTAATCCTATGTTCATAATTTTCCCATTTAATACAAAAATCTGAGGACAAAAAATCTGATATTATTAACCTGATCTAAATTAAAAATCTGATATTATTAATGTTATTAAAAATCTGATATTAATAAGTTTATGTTTTCCTCAAACAATTCCCTGTTGTCAATTATTGTTCCTGTTTGTTTTGACAATCAAACAATTCCTATTTTCTTTTGAAAAGTAGGTTAACTCAATAATTAACTTAATCAAGAATGTAGTTTAACTCAATCCTTGGTTGGGAAATGGATAATCAAATTGAATACATTCTACAGTCAAAAATCAGAAGAAATTTAATTGATCCCAAACTTCAAAGGATACGAGTTAAACGGCATTTTTACCCTGTACATTCTTTAATTATATTTATTCTCAATCTCGAAGTAATTGTAAATATATAATTATCTATAATGAAAATCAGTTTCCCGTAAATTATCTGGCTTTAATTTACCAAATATTTACTGTTTACTTTGTGTTTTGAAATAACACATTTTACTGAAAATGTACTTTTTCAATTTTAATTATATTTATTCTCAATCTCGAAGTAATTGTAAATATATAATTATACATAAGGAAAATCAGTTTCTTGTAAATTATCTGGCTTTAATTCACCAAATATTTACTGTTTACTTTGTGTTTTGAAATAACACATTTTACTGAAAATGTACTTTTTCAATTTCCTCATTTTTTTTTTTTTTAACAAAACATTTAATTTTTTTACATAATAATGTAAGTTTTATAATTAGTTTCTGTTATTCAAAATGTATGTACCGGCATAAATTTTAAACAATTAATTAAAAAGTTTATTTAATTTAGATCACGACAGATAAAGAAGATTTAGTAATAAGAAAAAATTTAACGCAAAGCAATTTTACGCAATTGAGCGCAATTTCAGCTGAATTTGTTTAGAATAGGAAAAATTTGTTTAGTAGTTTTAATGTTTTTCTTACAGGATGATTGTAAAATAAAAGTACAAATTAGGACATATAAAGTACAAAAATATGTAAAACCGAAATTATTAAAACATTGTATAATAAGTCTGTCCTATTAAAAAAAAGAATATTACTAAGTCTTGGGATTCAAATGTTTATGTGAAAATTCATCGGATGCAGTTCATAAGGGCAGATATGTAGCAGATTCAGCATTACCTAAGGTGCATCACGAATGCTTGCTACACTGAATCCCCATTTTGCCTCAATCATTTGGAACTGATGCTTCTAATGGTTTGCATAGTTTTCTCCACTTTCTTAAAACACAATAGAATATAGCCTGTGGATTAATCGTTCCTATCCCATGAATTGACACGAAAGCTTCCGGTTTCGAACCAAGAACCTTTACTGATATGTACAGAGCTAAGATAACACCTTTTATTTTCAAGAGTTGCGTTAACAACAAAAGGCATGCGTTTCAATCCAATGTGTTCCTTCTAGAATTCAAAGCGTTAAAATTATCATCGATTTCAATGTTATAGTATCCTAATAAATATTGCGGCCTGATGGCCAACTGACTAACGTTTGGCTTTTGGCACGGAAGGCTTCGGGTTCGAATCCTGGCCGTGGCATAGATGTTTGTTGTTAGTTCAGAATCCACGTTAAACTGTAGGTCCCGATCGATTTAGCCTAAAGTGTGCACAAGATGACTGTATAGCGACAAACCTAAGCAAACTTAATAAGTATCTCGATTAAAAACAAGTAATATGAAAAAAATTTTTTTTTAAGTCAATTCCTATTTTTTTTTTCACTATACTGCAGAAAAGTCCTTTATAAATAATTTTCATTCATTTTTTTAAGTTTATCTAGCGCCATCTATTGGTAGATGTATGCAACTTAAATCTAAAAAAAAAACTAAAATTAATTAATTAAATTTAATTAATGAATTAGTATTTGAAAAACTATATTAACATCAAGTGTCATCCACTACAAGTTAAAAAAATGTATTTGAACTTGAGTTGTTGAATTAAAGGTATTTTATGAACTATTGAAAATTTGAACAAGATATATATAGGGAGAGTGAAAAAAAAATAATATGTATAATAGACGGAATTGAAAAAATGTTTTAAATAATATAATGATATACACATAAATTCGAGTCATTTTTTCAACTCAATAACTTTGGAATAATTAGTAAACAAAAATGGTATACATATAATTAGATTCTTTGTTTTATAACCATTTGAATATATAACATTAATATACAGCTCTTTTACTTTTTGGAACCTCATGGTCTAGTAGTAAGATACGCCTTTATCGTATAGGTGGACTTAGATTTAAATCTGCTAGCTGGGTCAGTTGCATCATGGATTTCAAAAACGAGATGACTCTATATCGCTTGTGAGAAGATGTGTAACGCATCGATAGTCAACTTGACAAATGTGTATTTATCGGGTATCTCATGGGATAAACAACTACTGGGCAATTGCTCCTAAAAGTCTCATCCAGGGGACAATGGTCTTCACCAGTAGAATACAAGATCTACCCTACTTTAGTAACCAAAAATTTCAATTAAAGATTTATATAAAACGATTATTATTTAAGCATCACTGGACTTGCATATTTTATGTGTTTTTTTTAACAAGGAGTGAGTTTTGATACTTAATTATCTGATTTTAATGCCGTCGTAAAAAGTTTTTAATGTTTGAATCGCAATCCTTCTTTAAAATGTCATGTGCTTCATTTGGATATCTTGAAAACTGAGAAAATTATAGACCTGAGCATTTTTGACAAAAAGAATCTCAAGAGACCTTGACCGATGACCATGTGGTGCATCTGTTATGATCTACTGTACTTAGCTATGTCTGTCTATGTGTGGTAGGAAAAATTCTGTGTATAATATGAGAAATATAATAATCTATAGTTTTGATAACGCAATATAACACTTTTAATAATTTTTGAAGATATCCTTGGTAGATTACAATAGGCCAATGTTAAATTGTCAATCAAGAAAGAGGTGCCTGATTGCCGAATGACTAGCTATCTGGTGGCATAGATTTCAGGTGCGAGTCCCGGCGATGCCATGCATGTTTGTAGTGATTCGAATCCAGTTTAAATCCTAGGCCCCTATCTAATATGACTGTAGACAGTTGGATGTAGGGTTGATAACCCTACGCTGTAAAAGAAACCATCTTCTATCTCGAAATATGTCAATAGGAGGATGGCTTTGGCCCACTATAGATATAGCACTAGAGAGTTAGTTCAATGAAGGGTAAAGATAAGTATAATAATCGCATAATCATTATATAGTGATAATCTATAGTTTCGATAATACAGCATATAGCTTTTAATAATTTTTGAAGATATTCTTGATTGATTGCAATATGCTAATATTACATTGTCAACAGAGAAAGAAGTGCCTGATTGACGAATGACTAGCATTCTGGCACTCAGTGGTACAGGTTTCGGGTTCGAGTTCGGCGGTGCCATGGATGTTTGCAGTATTTGAATTTACTTTAAACCATAGGTCCTGGTTTAATATGACTGTAAAGAGTTGGGCTTACGGCTGACAACCCTACCCTGTAAAAAAGAAAACCATCTCCTGTCTCGAAATCTGTCAATAGAAGAACGGTTTTGTCCCACCATAAGATGTAGCTTTAGAGAGTTAGTTCAATCAAGGGTAAAGATAAGGATAATAATCGCATAATCATTCTATAGTGATACTCTATAGTTTTTGTAATACAGTACAACAATTTTAATAATTTTTGAAGATATTCTTGATGGATTACGATATGATAACATTAAACTGTCAATCGAAGGTAAAGATAAGCATCTAATAAGCAAAGATAAGCAGGTAATAATAATCATATAATCATTCTATAGTGATAATATATTTTTTGAAGCAAGAAAGTAATCAAAATGATCTGAACTGATAAAACTGGAACCTTATCCATACAAACAGATCTATCCCATTCTGTTCTACTAATATGTCCAGAAACATAAAGTGCTTTCAAACAAAAAGCATACAAGCAATTCGTACAATTGTATACTCTGATGGCTTATTTACGTGTCTCGAATATACACTAGGCAACACTAGCCATCGCGTTTAAATCTGAACCCGAAGCTAAAAAAAAAAAAAAAACCTCTTTTCAGCAATTGTATTCAAATTTAGTGCCACTTTAGAAGTCATTTGATCTACCCCGAACCCAATAACATGTCAGACTTCTTACATAATTCCATCGAAGTTTGCTGTCAGCTATGACTGGGCTTTTACTAATCTGAATAAGTTGCGCAAAACGTAGTGACAAATATAAAAATTCTAGAAAACTTTAAAAAGTAAGTGGTTATTTCACGCTTGAGCTGAAGCATTGAAAGATTGGAACTTCAACGGTCTATACTGCCATGATGGGATGGTGGAAATAGAAGATAACGGAACTATGGATTGCTGATAGTTATTAGAATTTATTTTTTTA
>BPLR01004800.1:0-32500 GCA_021605095.1 Caerostris extrusa | reverse complement strand
TAAAGAAATTTTTGTAAAAAAAGGAAAAGGGGAACTATTCGTCATGTAAACCTTCATTTGAATTTATTTAAAATAGAAGATCTCATTAATTATCTGACATTGGCTTTCAGAGTTATACATTGATAAATATTATTGTAATAAAATTTAAAAAATATTTATTATAAAAAAAAAAAACATACAATTGTTTTGTAATACAAATAATAAAATGCAATAAATATAATTATTATGTAATACAATTGATAATTAAATACAATTAATATGGTTTTTTCTGCTTACAATTTAATTAAAAAACAAATAATGAAATGCATATTAAAAATATCGTTGAAAATAACTATAAAAGGGAGATAAAAAATTACATAGAAAAATATAGATTATTAAGACTGTATTGCGAAAATATCAAAAAAATAGATTTTTATTAAAAAAAACTACAGTTTGGAAGAAATTCACAGGCAACTTTCTTATATCTTTTAACCGACATTTAACCGACTGTAACTTTAATCACAAAATATCATTTATTTGTCGTTTTCGAGAATTCATACTTTTTAAGACTGGACTAAATATGCCTGGCAAGGTCCATTTTAATACCAAGGTATACGATTTTGTCCTTAAGAGAAGTGTTTTTGGATTTTCAAATTAAACAACGATCGTAACAATTTGACTTAATAAACATAACATAAAATTTAAAAACTAGTTTTTAAAATACCTTAATTTGAGTAAACGATAACTACATTTTCACTTTTCATGTATAAAAATGAAACATATTGCTGACATTTAAAAATAATTTTACAACGAATTATTATACTGCCATTTTTATACTGAAGAATTACAACAACTCAAAATTTGATGCACACCAACCATTGTATCAAAAAAATATATATATAAAAAAAAAAAAAAAAAAAAAAAAAAAAAAACTTCCACCGGAATTAATAGTAATGAAACGAAACAAAAACAATAACAAAATAAAATAATAATAAATAAAAAAAGAAAAAAAAAAAGAAAACCGCGGCGCGTCCGAAAGGCAAGTTTTTATTTTTACTACGAAACTGGTTTTTCGTCTTGGCGCATGCGCCGAATGAAAGATATCCAACTCGTATGGGAAGCGAAACTATGCACGTGTGTTCACTTCTTCAGAACGCTTCAGTACAGCGGCTCTCTTGCGTATTGTTTACTACTTGTCCCATTGTGGCACGACTGCGCACAATTGCAGCATGATTTTCTTCAGTTTCGTGATCTCGTCTCCCGAAGAGCTGGACAAGTACCCTGAAGAATGAAAGTATTCAAGTACAAGCGCAGATGTATCCATGTGATGTAAAATACTGTACTTGTTGAAACCCAACTGGAATATTAAGGCTTTTTTTTATTAATGCTTAAACTCTTTCCGCGCATGTGAAGTACTTCATTTTTTTGCAGGAGGATATTTTCTGTTTACCGGTACTGTTTTGTGCTTTTATTTATGTGTGTAAGCGAGCTGTTGTAGTGAGATACAACGTAGGATATTTTGCAGTAGGTGTTTATATTCCCAGAAAACAAAACTAATGATGATCAACAACGATATGTCCAAGTGGAAATAGCTGATGATGATGTGAGAGATGGAACATATACATTTTTCTGTTCTTAAAACACGAATTCAATTGTTGCTTTTAGTATAGTATAGAAAACTACCTTAGTAGAGGCCAGTATTTTCATCTGTATTTATCAGTGTATATTACACCAAATTTCGCCGTGTCCCAATAGCTTCTATTTACTTATATTAATGTATATATATATATAATCTATTGTGAGTGAAAAAAAGACGAAATGTCATAACGGATAATTATGTCACCCTCACAAAGACTGACCCCATCAAACCCGACACCAACAAAGTGTTGCTGAGCAAAGGTTTGGCAATCGTGCTAAAGAGGATCGGACCCCTGGCCCCGATGAGGCAACAAAAAAGTGGCAACAACAAAAGAAAAACCGTCGCCAGCGTAAAGAACCGGTGACGGACAAACCATGCAAGGTTGCGAAGAGATCGCCGAATGCGAGTTCGGACCAGAAGTGTTCATGGACTGGACCCGGGAAAACGGGGAATGCTTCTGAACCCTTGCCTGGTGCAAAGTGTGAAAAGTCTGGAGTACAAAGGGTTTTGTGAGACCCACCACTTTGTTGGTGGGAGGTACTGACTACTCTTTGGAAGTGGTTAGGTCTGCATGGGGAAGGAGAATGCTGAGACCACCTAACGGATACGATATTGTTTTACTAGGTGAGTATTATTTTAATATCATTAATATCTTGAATTGTTTGATAGATAAAATATATTTATTAACAAAAAGTTGATTTGGTTCCATAATGTTATGGTATTAATTATGGTTCCGTAATGTTATGGTATTAATTATGGTTCCGTAATGTTATGGTATTAATTATGGTTCCGTAATGTTATGGTATTAATTATGATTCCTTAATGTTATGGTATTAATTATGGTTCCATAATGTTATATGGTATTAATTTTGGTTCCATAATGTTATATGGTATTAATTATGGTTCCATAATGTTATATGGTATTAATTATGGTTCCATAATGTTATATGGTATTAATTATGGTTCCATAATGTTATATGGTATTAATTATGGTTCCATAATGTTGATGTAGAAGTTACTGAACTTTATACTACACAAATATTTGGGTCGTTTTTTTTTAATTACTCTTACATTGAGACTTCTAAGATTCTCGCTAATATTTGTTCAGTTAAAAATAATTTAATAAAATCTAATATCTATGATAATGTTGTTTACCAATGTTTAGGTCATTCTAAATGTAAAAAGGTGGCTATTTAGTGTTAATTTAAAATATATAATTATTTTCACGACTGTTTGAGGGGAAATATACTTACTATTTTATTTCGGCAGTGTATTTATATGTATATATTGCCAGTATATCTTGACTTCTATTATTTAAATTAATAGTTTAATTTCGGACAAAATAAAGAACCTATTACTTTTTTTTTTTTTAAATTGGCTTATAAAAGATACTTTGCAATTTGAGAATATGATTAAAAGATAAATTGAAAGTGAGGGACTTTTAAATTTCTTGTATATGACTATGCATGGCTGCTCCAATTTCTAAATATTAAAAAAAAATTATAAAAATACTGTTATGTTTAAAAATAAGGTACTACGTATTAACGATACCTTGGCGAAGACTTGGCGGTTTTTAAGTATCGCCAATCTAACAGCCTAATATAAAACTGAATAATAAAAACCGAAACCTAATTAACTGTCGCCAAGGTATCGTTAATACGTAACTAATTGATAAACTAATCACAATTTGAAAATTTAAAAACTTTTTAGTATATATATATATATATATGTATATATATATGCGTGTAAATTGAGATAATACCTATGATTGCTATTAAACAAACTATTATTTATTAGATTAATTTTTTAAATTATTAGAGATTAGATTATTAAATTATTTTTGTAATTATATTATATTCGATGCATTTATATTAGTTTATTTTTCTATAACTATTGATAACTTTAAATTATCACTTCCAGTTAAATATTGAAACGATTTTCTGTTATTTAATCTTCTGATGACCACATTAGTCTGAACGTTCTGATAACAGATTTGCGGAATCGATGACAGAATATACTGCTCGGATGACGGAAGTGTTACAGCAGGTGTT
The DNA here is from genome assembly GCA_021605095.1 of Caerostris extrusa. Lineage (NCBI taxonomy): Eukaryota > Metazoa > Arthropoda > Arachnida > Araneae > Araneidae > Caerostris > Caerostris extrusa. The sequence goes on along the minus strand of BPLR01004800.1, from coordinate 28,831 downwards.
TGACACTGCGAGTTTATTATTTTTTTTTTCCGTGTATGGTAACTTAATTTTCAAACGTCCTTGATGAAATTTCCTGATGTCAACGACGATCATTAGCTTAGCTTTTGTCACAATGCACAAAGTAAATAAAATGGCGGTCTATTTACCCATTTGTATTTTTCAAAACGTGTATTTGAAAAGAAATTTTCTTGGTATACTATTACACATTTTAAACTAGGTCATTTATTTCCTTTTTTTTTTTCATTTCTTTGCAATTGAATAACGATTTATAATTTATCATTTGACATTTCAGTAAAAAAAAAAAATTAATCTAAATTTATATTCCAAATATTTGTTTAAAAATTAAAATTGCTGCATTTAGATCCACTTATTTAAAAATTTAATTTAAAAGCAATTATATTTTTTATTTATTAAAAATTAATCTTATATCTTATTAAAAAAACAATTTGTATTTATAATATTATATTTATGTAATTTTCTTTATTTTAAGGAATTATTTTAATGAAATCATTTTACACTTTTTAAAATTAAGATACTATATGTATTTATTTATCATCTAACATGCTTTTGATTGTCATTTTGATGTTATGTATTTTGTTACACAGTGAAATATAAATATTAAGTTCCGTTAATTAAATTCTCAATGAATCAGTTATATTGAGCTTAAATAGAAAAAAGTAAAGAAAACTTTAAAAATATTTTTTTCCATGAATTATCACATGCTAATTTTGACGATTTAATTTATCAGATTATGTTTTCTATATAAATAACATCTGCTCGTTTGAGAAATAATTCCTTACATTTATTATATATAACTTAAAGAGAAATTTCATGTTATATTATGTAACTGTTGCACTTGTTAAATGAAAATGTCGAAAAAATATACATATTTCTCGCAAGAAAAAAGGAAATATATGCAGAAATACTTTTTAATTGAACTCGATTAAATAACATTAACTGCAGAAATATGTTGTTGGTCGCTAGACGGCTGAACTTCTTAACAGTAGATTTGTAATAGATTCAGTGCTATTCAAACTGTACCACAGTATGAATAAATATTTTAAGTATTTGGTGAAAGGCAGCGTTTTTCTTTCTTTCTGCTTGAAGAACTTTCATCAAGATAACATAATATTTTAATAGGACCTATATGCCATACTATTTTAATAGAACTTTTTATGTCATACCTATTCCCGGCACAGATTGGATAGGTTTCGATTTAATGTTTATTGATGGATCTTTAGTTTGGAGTGACCTGATGGCCAACTGGCTAATGCTCTAATCTTTGTTACCACAGGCTTCAAGTTCGAATCTTGTCGGTGGCATGGGTGTTTTCGAGTGATTCTAAACTGTAGGCTCCGGTCTAATTAGCCTAAAGTGTGCAAAAAATGACCGTAGAATGACAAACCAAATCTTAATTTGGAAGAGCACTATCCATTAGGCTGCTGTGACCTAGATGTATAAATATATTATACATTTTAATGAACTAAGCAAAATCTCAGAATTTATATATTTTGTAATAAGGGAAAGTCGTGAAATATTTCCTAATTGTCAACACTCTGCAATTCAGAATTCAGTATATCTTGGTTTTGAAGGAATTTCACTTTTGAAGTGGTAAAAGCTAAAAATACTATGAACTGCAATGGGAGATATTTCCCTACTCAACTCTATTTTAGAATAGAAGGCTCCCCTTCTAGCCCCTCTGCTCATAAGATATCTTTTCTTAAAATACCTGCATACGAATACATACCTCTTTCTTTACTATCAAGTTTCAAAGGTTTAAAAAAACTGTTTAATTTCTTCTCACAGCTGGAGCTCTTTGAGAAATATAATGATTCAGTTGTGTAATTAAACTCAGCAATGTAAATTATTATAGCAGGCAATTTCTTGCGTTGATTATTTTGTTCAGGAAAATAATGTGAATTTCAAAAAAGAAATAAAAATTTTTTTCCTATCTTTAATGTAATGGTGCATTGGTTGGTAACTTAATAACTATTTTGAACTACATAATTAATATTTAACGGCAGTCAGCAAAATATTTGAATGAAATTTCCCAAACTTCACATCTTTAAATTTATATAATTTATTTATTTTTATATAACTGCATAATATAATATCAAGAGGAAAGTTGTCTTGCATCAAATATTAAAAACAAATCGACTGATTTTATTTTAGCTTTTAGTTTAAATTATTTATTTTTTAGAAAAAAATATTTCATTCTCTAAATAAGCTTTTTATTACTATGACATTGCTTGGTTGATAAACCTTAAAACAAATTAATCAACCAAGCATTGACATAGTCATGAAAATTATTATAAAATAAACCTTATTTTCAAATGAAAAGAATGTGGGTTTGAGATTTAATGATATTTATTTAGATCTTTGTTTTTTCTTATTCTTTTAAAACTAGAACTGCTTTTTCTTCAGTATAAGGAATAAAATTGTAAACAAAATGTTAAAAACGACTAAGGTTAATGTTAAATGTTACATGAATAAAATGTATCATGACTGATTTTCGTTTAAAATTCATATTGAATGGGATATTGACATCAAATATTTTTCATAAGCTACAATTTTCGATTACAATTGATTGAAAATTACATTGATTGCATACTTTTTGTAAAAAAATATGAGTTCATTTAAAAAATATAATTAGGATTTTTATTAATAATATAAATAATATACAAATATTTATCTAAGACATTGGTTACCAAAGTGAGCATTACTGCCCCCTGGGGAGCAATGGAATCTTCAGGAGACAATAATAGTCCCGAATATATTTAATAAAAAACAATTGGCGTTGAAGGCATAAAAAAGGAAAGGAAAATAAGAATAATTGAATTCCCTTCATTATATTTAATATTACACAGGTTTAGTGTTACAAATTTGTTGAGGTTGGAGGTTACAAATTTGTTGGGAAAAAAACCATACGAAAGAACCATGAAAGATACTATAAATAACGAATAGCGATTATATAGTCTGGTTTGTCGCTTTACGGTCATTTTTGCACACTTTAGGCTAATTAGACCAGGACGTACAATTTAATGTGGATTACGAAACACTAACAAACAGCGATGATTTAAGAATATTATTGACAAAAACAGAGTCAAGGATTAATTGATTGATAGCAATACATCAGGTTTATCCTTCTTACTAGGATCACTTTTTATGTTATTCTTAATTTTTATTTTCATACTGTCCTTTTATTATGTTTAACGCAAATGCTACTATTGATGTTAAATGTTACTAAATAATCACTGAAAGCCACTGTAAATAATGAATATCCATGATATAAGAATATTGCAGACAAAAAAAAAAATCATTGGATTAATTGATTGATAGCAATGCATTTTGTCTATCCTTATTATTAGGATCATTTTTTGTGTTATTCGTAATTTTTATTTTCATAATGTCATTCTTTTTCTGTGTTTAACAGAAATATTTCTGTTGTGTTTAAATATTACTAAAAATACAATGAAAGCTACTGTTAATAATGAATAGCGATGGTATAAGAATATTGCTGACAAAAATAGAGCCAAGGATATTGCATCAATAATGCATCAGGTTTTATCTTTTTTATTAGGAACATTTTTAATGTTATTCGTAATTTTTTTTTTTTTTTCTTCCTTTTATTCAAAGGACTGATTATCTTTTTACTTTCTCTATTTTTGTTCTACAAAACATAAATCAACGGAAATAGCAAGCACAGACAGCTTTCAATCGGTAAAGTGTTAAAAGCGGAAGTTCTTTGTTAGTTATAGCTGTAGATTGGCGCCAAAAAGCATTATCTCTTTCTCGGGGAGCAGACATATGGGAATTCAATATAGGTGACTGCGCAATGTGGCAGACTGCGCATTTTAAGCTCAGTCAGCGGCTTTTTTTTTTTTTTTTGTCGCGAGTTCTAATATTATTGATTGCGTCATTTTCCTACGTTAAATTCAATACTCTCAGTAAATGAAGAGAAGCTTAAAAAATATGAAGATGCTTGAAAAAACTGCATTTTGAGTTCGAACACAGATTTCAAGATTTCAGTGCCATTCAAACAGAATTGGATATATTTACTGTGTCTTTCAACGTAAATTGTGTAGCAATGAGGTCAGATTTGCAGGTTGAATTAATTGAGTTGCAATCTAACAATAATCTCAAGTAGTTGTTTCTAAATATGTCAAAGTTAGACTTTTACAAATCATTATCGAAAGTAAGTTTCCCAAATTTAATATCTCACGTCCAGACAATCAGTGCTGCGTTTGCTTCATCTTATGAACAAGTGTTTTCAATTATGAACCTTAGAAAGAATTATTTCAGAATTAGTTGGACAGATGAGCATTTAGACTCATTTCTTAGAATCAGTACATCTCACTTCGAACCTCTATATAAGGAACTTTTAAAAATGAAATCGCCATTTCATTCATCTCATTAACATATTTAAATTGTAATACTTGTATATTATTTAAAAATTTTAGAAAATTTGAGCCCACCAAACTTTTTTTTTTTTTTTTTTTTGGCCCGCGACCGAAAAAGTTTGCCCATCCCTGCTTTTATGACGTAGGTAGATATATGGATATATAAATTTTTAGTATATCCATCTGTTTGTTGACTTAAAGAAGGTAGAACTCAGGAGGGGGGCACTAAGTGATTCTTTCTTTTTTTTTTTTTTTTTTTTTATCGGATAGACAAATAGGTTTGGAAACCACTGATCAAAGTGTTTATCGGATAGATCAAGCTTATTTAACTTTAATCTAGTTCCTTAAAAATAGGGTGAGCGACTTGTGTTATCCGAAACCACACGAAACAAAACCAATTGATCAGCTTCATGGAATTCTAAAATCCAGTTTTTATCTATCCGAAAAAAGCCAGTTCTAATTAGGTGCGAACGGTCTCCCCAGAACACACGCCTGAACGTCACGGACCTTCCTAAATGAGGATGAATTACCAGCTCTGATGAATGGAGACCGTTCTTCATAACAATAGGTGGGACTCCCAATCTCTCAGAAAAAAAGCAACGCCTTGGGCGCTGGTTTTTAAAGACGTGCAAGTACTTAAACTTTAAGTAGATCAAAAATAGGTGCTGGTTTTGATTTCCCCCTCCACCCAATAATATTCTGAACTAGATTAGCAAAACTGGTGACTTCTAGTGAGGAAAAACTGTGATGTTTCGAAAAAATCTTCATTCTGAATTGAAGAATATTTATTTGTACATGCTGCAATGCAAGGTTACGGACTGTCAATCACTGCGAATGTCTGTCAAACGATGACCACTAGAATGTTGATGAATAATGATGCACTCATTATTGGTTGTTTTGTTGGAGGTTTTTGCATGAAGATACGATTTTTTGTGGTATTTGGGTTTGGTAAAATGGCTGATATTTGTCAGAAGCTTTTATGTATGTCTTTTTTAAAAAATTGTTTAATGGTGGATTTCCAATATCTCAAATAAAACGACGCCTTGGGTGCTATTATTTTTAAAAACGTGCAAGTACTTAAACTTGAAGTAGATCAAAAATAGGCTCTGATTTTGATTTTCCTCCCTCCACCCAATAATATTCTGAACCAGATTAGCAAAAGCGGTGACTTTCAGTGAGGCAAAACTGAGACGTTTCGAAAAATCTTCATTCTGAATTGAGGAATATTTATTTGTAGATACTGCAATAGAAGGTCACAAACTGTCAATCACTTCATTGCGAATATCTGTCAAACGGTGACCACTAGAATGTTAATCAATAATGATACACACGTTATTGGTTGTTTTGTTGCAGGTTTTAACATGACAAGATATGATTTGTCGTGATATTTGGTTTTGGTAAAGTGGCTGGTGTTTGTTAGAAGCTTTTATGTATGTCTTTTTTAAAAAATTGTTTAATGGTAGATTTCCAATCTCTCAGATAAAACGACGCCTTGGGTGCTATTATTTTTAAAGACGTGCAGGTACTTAAACTTTAAGTAGATCAAAAATAGGTTCTGGTTTTGATTTTCCTCCCTCCACCCAATAATATTCTGAACCAGATCAGCAAAATTGGTGACTTCCAGTGAGGAAAAACTGAGATGTTTCGAAGAATCTTCATTCTAAATAGAAGAATATTTATTTGTAGATGCTGCAATAGAAGGTCACGGACTGTCAATCACTGCTAAAGTTTGTCAAACGGGGACCACTAGAATGTTGATGAATAATGATGCACGCATAATTGCTTGTTTTGTTGGAGTTTTTACATGACAAGATACGATTTGTCGTGGTATTTTAATTTGGTAAAGTGGCTGGTATTTATCAGAAGCTTTTATGTAGTAGTCTTTTAAAAATGTTTAATGATGGACTTCCAATATCTCAGATAAAATGACGCCTTGGGCGCTGGTTTTTTTTAACTTTATTAGTTTGCAAGTACTTAACTTTTTAAAATTTTTGACTTTTAAAATATAAAATGCTGTTTTTGACTTTTCTCCTCCACCAATAATATTAAATTCTGAACCAGATTAGGTCAAAAGCTGGTGACTCCCAATGAGGGAGAATGGCCGATGTTTCTCTGAAAAATCTTCATTCTGAATTGAAGAATATTTATTTGTAGATGCTGCAATATGAAGGCCACGGACTGTCAATCATTGCCCGTAATGTCTGTCAAACGGTGACCACTAGAATGTTGATGAATAATGATGCACGCATTATTGCTTGTTTTGTTGAAGTTCTTTTACACCAATTTTATTATTACCAATTTGTCGTGGTATTTGGGGGGCGCTTGGTAAAGTGGCGTCTGGTATTTGTTAGAAGCTTAAGGCATCAAAGTAGTATGTCTTTTTTAAAAATATTTAATGATGAATAAATTCTTAGTGCACTACCGGGAGGTACGTTATATAATTCTATAACGCTTTTATTTCCCCTTCGTTTTATATCATTGATTTTGCACTTTAAAGTTTTCCAGTTTTATAAATCCATGGCACCGCCGGGAAATTTTTAACTTTTAAATTGATAGAAAATAGTGGTGGCTTTTCTCCTTCATCAATAAATCTTTTCACATTAGATTCTAAAATTTTATTTGGATTAAATGTTGAGTGTCAGTTAAATAGAACTTATTGCAAGTTAAACGTAATTTAGCCGTTAGTATCTATTAATTAAAGCTATTTTCTCTTAGTATCGATTTTTCTCTTTATTTAGAGCTATAATGATTTAGTGTTTGTGATTTATACTCAGTTGCATCTAATGTAATTTTAATATCATTGTAGAATTTTAATCATTGGTCTTTTTAGATAACTAGGATATAGTTTATCAATTGAATAAACTGTATTAACTTTATTTGCCTGTGTATTTTACTTAAATCAATATTAAATGTGCACTTGGATAATATTATGATTTATGGACTACCCTAATGAATGTTAAAAATAAAAAATTTTCTTTTTTTTACTAGTACTTTTTTTTTACCAATAATGCTTGTAGTGGTTCGGAATCCATTTTAAACCGTGGCTCCCGGTCTAATATGACTGTAGAGCGTTAGGCGTACGACTGGCAACCGTACATCGTAAAAAGAAAACATCTCATATCTCGAAATTTGCTAGTAGGGTGTGTACTGCACTGTGGTGTGTACTTCAATGGCCCCCATCATGGGGTTGTTGCACTAATGAAGTGCACACCATAATGCATATGTTCATTGTATGCTGTCTATTTTTGTTCAAATCTATTTCATTCCAACTTTCAAAACCGTTATATTTTTTACTAACACAAAAATCTAGATAAAAAAATGTCAGTAGAATGTATGAATAGCTTATAATCGGCACGCAAAAAGTTGAAAATTGTTAGCTTACAATCCGCTGATTGTAGATTGAAATTATGGTACTTTGATTTTTTATAATAAAATTCAATCATATGCTCTTCAATTCAGTTTTACAAGATGAATTTAAAGAATTGATGAACCTGAAATTAAAGAAACAAAATTTTTGAGAAAGATACAGAGTAAACAAATTTGCCTACGGAAAAAAAAAAATGTTAATTTTTTTTTTAATTCTTCATGTTAATATTCCCAATTAACTTGTAACATATCGGTTACAAAATTTGATCTTGAAATATTTACTTTGAATGCTATTCTAAAAATCAAAACAATCAATTACATGCTAGGATCTACAAGTAAGTAGAATACTAAGGTTGACCAAACAACGTCTCGGATGGTAATCAACCTTGACCACATGAATCCCGTTATTATTATCTTACACGAATGAGTAACTGCGAACAAATCCTTGGACCATGATTGTAAATCATTTCCGGAAAAACCTCTCATTTTTTTTTTCTAGACTGATACTTGGATGGTATAAATTATGATGAGCGACCTTACAAGCCCCAAACCACCTGAATTGTTGGCGTCTGCGATTAGTGTCTAATTATTTAAAATGGTAAATGGTTGCATACATCTGTGTATGCCAAAGAATCAGATGTGGGTTTGACAGTAATTGCTGCAATGAATTAAATAAAATGCACATATACTCTATGAGCTTCATTCAACGTAAATGCTGCAAATTATAAGGCTTAAAAATATATTTATTTAAGTATATAGTTTTTATTTGATGTATGGTCGTAAAGTTAGATGTTTCGTATGTAGATTATTTAAACACGCAATGCGTATTTAATATTTAACTCATTGTTATTAATTCTGTTGCATTCGATAATGATATAACAAGTATGTTTATGTTATATCAACAATAAATGAAAAGATAAATTTAATAAAAAAATAAAGGCGTGTTATGAAAAACAGCATATAAAATAAATTTATTTAGATCTGATGTTTAGATGTAGTAGAAGTGAATTTTAAGCAATACTTTGTCAAAATTATATAAATCCATATTTTAAATGAAGCACAAACAAAATGTTTTGAAGTGACAGCACAGATATTTTAATATAAAAAAAAAAAAATTTTAAATTGTGAGTTGTCATTAGGTTGTAGAATTTTTTATAAATGCTTTTTAATAAAAGTTCGTAGTTTTATCAAGTATAACTAACTAAAAAAACTAAAATCCATTTAAATTATGGGTTGTCATTAGGTTGTAGCATTTTTATAAATGTCTTTTTTAATAAAAGTTCGTAGTTTTGTCAAAAAGGCTTGATAACTATAACTATAAAAAAAAACTACGTTTTATCAAAAAGCTAAGTTTTATCAAGTCATTTAAAAAAACCAAAATTCATTTAAATTGTGGGCTGACATTAGGTTGTAACATTTTTATAAATGTTTTTTAATAAAAGCTCGTAGTTTTATCAAGTATAACTAAGAAACTAAAATCCATTTAAATTGTGTATTGTTTGTAGGATTTTTAAAATGTTTTTTTAATAAAAGGCCGTAGTTTTGTCAAATTGTTGGCTAAAAAAGTCATAACTTTTTTTAGCCAACAATTACTATAATTATTATTTATTCCAAAATATCCACAGAATTTTAATAATTAATGTACTTCAGTGTAATATGAGAAATTATAAAATTTAGCATATTCAACTAAAATGATTTACAATCCTGATTATCTTTAACAAATGATTTAAGTAAGAAAACATGCTTACAATTATCTTGAAAAGAAAAGCCATATATAATCACTCTGCTCAGAGTGTGTGTTGTAAAAATTAATGGATGCTTTCCTCATTTTTATTACAAGTAGACAATTAATATTTTCGCAATGAAACTAACCTTGTCGATGATTAATTGTGTACTGTTTATGTTGTGGAAATGTTTGATTACGTTCAGATAAATTAATTTTTGGGGATTTGTTCATAACTTTCCAAAAAAAATATTGACCCTTCGTTCTTTATTAATAAATGGACTGAAACATACTACTGTACCCAAAAATAAGACCAATTATTTTTTTCAAAAACTATTTATTTATTCTTCCAAATTTATTTCATCGCCTTTAAAGTAATCCCCTCCAGACACAATGCACTCATACCAACTTCAACTTTTTTTTTTCAATCCTCAATGCATGCTAAAAAGTCATCGGCAATGGCCTTCAATGCGCGTGCCGATTCACGTTGAATCTCTTCAGTCGACTCAAAACGGTGTCCCTGGAGTGGTCTGTTGAGTTTAGGGAATAGTCAGAAGTCGCACGGTGTGAATACGGTGGTTGTGGAACGATATGGGTTTCATTTTTGGTGAAAAAGTCACGAAGAATCAATGCAATGTGAGCTGTCGCATTCAGTGTTTTCGGTACCAATATAGATTTGACGCGTTTAAGGCCCAAAATGGAATTGACCGATCCTTTTTAAATTCTAACATCAATAGCAAGGTCTCTAATTGTAAGTCGACGATTTGCAAGCACCAAATCTTTAATTTTTGGACGTGAGCTTCGTCGGTTGAGGTTGATGGTCGACCAGAGGGTTTTTTATCTTCAAACGCGTTCTCTGCCTTCTTTGAACTGTTTATACCACTTCTAAACATTTCTTTCCGATATAGGAATGCTCACCGAATGCCTTCTGCAACATTCTATGCGTTACCGCAAACAAAATTGAATGCAAGTTCTTTGCTCAATTAATTCAGACATTTCAAAAATTACCGGAACCAGTTTTAGTGTCTCGCGAAGCCAAGCGTAACGCAAATATTAATACATTTTTTGACGTCAAATTTCACTCAGATGTCGAGGACAGTAGCAGCAACCTAAAAAAGAAAAAAAAATGGAAATTCCTTAAGACCCGGGAATTTAAAATTTAAAATTGATTTTACTTTTGGACACAATAGTATACATAAGTTAAATTTTTGATTTCAATATTCCTTGATTTCAATAAATACTGACCTTCGTCTTCATTAATAAATCAACTGAAACACATTACCTTAAATATTTTTTATTATTATATTACTTTACATAAGTCCAATTTTAACTTCAATATATCACATTTCAAAAGAAATTTCGTTTTTATTAATAAATTTACTGAAATGCATTACCATAAATATTATTTGTTTTTATACCTTTCCTACATTTGGCAGACATTTAAAATAGGACTTAATTTACCACAATAATTTTTTATAATTCAATTAAACTCACATTGTTTATTTATCGTTCATTACTATGATAAAAATCTAAACAGTTTGTGATGTTTTCAAGAAATTGTGTGCTTAATTTTGAAATTGACTATCTTAAAGGCTATATTGTTATTCGAGCTTCTATGACATCTGAACAAGTAAAATGTACTTTAAAAATAATTAACATTTTTGAATTCAGATAATAATTTTTTAATATTTTTCATATTGATTTTTTTAAAAATTAATATAAAAATTTTATGTTGCTGCAACTTTTCTGTGAAAGAGTTGCATTGTAGTAACTGAGAAATATGAAGAATTGTCATTGTATTTAAAATTGCAAATTTGACATAGGTTAGATTTGGCTTGTCACTCTATGGCGACTTTTTGCACACTTTAGGCTAATTAGACCGGGACCTACAGTTTAACATGGATTCCGAATCACTAACAAAACATCCATGCCACCTCCTGATTAAAACCTGAATCCTGTGGTACCAAAAACCAGAACTCTAGCCAAATGGTCATTAGGCCACTTATCATAGAGAATTAGCGTCACTGTAGCGATAACCATCAGATCTCTATTAGTTATTCAAGTATTATGCAACTCCCGAATGTTCCTTTTGTATATTATTTAGAAAAATAAAATTGCTTCTAATTTCTTCGATCATTGATTTAAGGTCAAGATTTTACTAAAATATCACAGTTGCTCATTCAATTTTAATGTTTTACTGCCGTAGAATTTTATGTTTACCTTTAGTCAGGCATAACAGAAATAAACTTCTAACGGACATTTCTTTCTGTTAGAACAATAGGATTCCATACAATACCACCTTGTAGCATCATATAAAATTTTAGAAAAATTTCTTTTTGAATATTTAATATTCTCAGAAGATCAATGCTTGCTTTGCCCGGTCATAACAGACGCATTTAATGCAAATCACCTAAGGTGTTAACGTACTTTAGATGTCCTTTGGAGATGATGTCATTTCAAGCCTCAGTCTTAGTTATAAACAGGAGAGATTTTTTTTTTTTTATTACATAAAATGTTATTGCAGCTGCAATGTTTGACTGTCCATGTACACGAGAAGAATACAAGTAAACATAATGTCACTGAACTTTTATTCTTAAAAGCAACTGTAACTGTCTGGATCGAAGGAGTCGAAAGTCATGTCGCTGTGATTTATTATGGTGATTTCCCTGCCACTGGGATCACCTGTTCTACTGTGCCCAAAAAAGTAAGACCAATTATTATTCTTTTTCAAAAACTCTTTATTTATTCTTCCAAATTTATTTCATCGTCTTCAAAGTAATCCCCTCCGGACACAATGCACTTATGCCAACTTTTTTTCCAATCTTCAGTGCATGCTAAAAAGTCATCGGCAGGGATGGCCTTCAAAGCGCGCGGCGATTCACATTGAATCTCTTCAATCGACTCAAAACGGTGACCCCGGAATGGTCTTTTGAGTTTAGGGAATAGTCAGAAGTCGTATGGTGTGAATACGGTGGTTTTGGAACGATATGGGTTTCATTTTTGGCGGAAAAAGTCACGAAGAATCAATGCAGTGTGAGCTGGCGCATTCAGTGTTTTCAGTACCAATCGAGATTTAACGCTTTTGAGGCCCAAAATGTAATTGACCCATCCTTTTGAAATTCCAACATCATCAGCAAGGTCTCTAATTGTAAATCGACGGTTTGCAAGCATCAAATCTTGAATTGTCGGTTGAGGTTTGATGGTCGACCAGAGCGCTCTTCGTTTTCAACGCGTTCTCTGTCTTTTTTGAACTGTTTATACCACTTCTAAAGATTTCTCTCCGATATAGGAATACCCACCGAATGCCTTCTACAGCATTTTATACGTTTCCGCTAACGAAATTTAATGCAAGTTCTTTGCTCAATTAATTCAGACGTTCTTTGCAAAATTCGTCGCCGAATCAGTTTTATCGTCACACAAAGCTAAGCGTAACTCAAACACTAATGAATATTTTGACGTCAAATTTCACACAGATGTCAAGGACAGGGCCAGCAATCTAAAAAGAAAAAAAAATTTGAAATTCCATAAGCCTTGGGAATTTTAAATTGAAAATTGGTCTTACGTTTTGGACACAATATCCTCATAGTCGAATAAAAAAGCGAAAATTCAGTTGTCTTCTTGATTGATAGAAATAAAAAAAAATAATCACTTTAAATAAATATACGATTTAAATCTCAAAAACAAAAAGTAAATATTGACAATTTAAAAATATATATATATATTTAATATGTAGTTAAAAGTTCTTAATATTAGTTCCATATAATAATTATTACAAAAACGCATGCTTTTTTTCTAACGTCAGCGCTTTTATTACGAACACTGAAAGAAATATTGTTACAAAGCTTATTACTCAGTTTGTTATGAGATGGTTTCGTTATTTTTTTTTTTTTATGTTTCAAAAACTTAAGATTGTTTATTTTTAGAATATTAAATTGGATATTTTTCTCAAAAGATTTCTCCTATATTTTTTTTTATTTTCTCATTAATTATCTCAATCTATGCAACTCAAATTTGTTTCTTCTTACTGGTTGCTTTAAGGTTTATTCAGTAAGTTTTAACTTAAATATTCCAAACATACGAATCAATCAACTGAACTTGAATCACTGAACTTTTCTCCTTGATACGAAATCCACTCACCCGTCTTGGCATGCAATCCTATTATTTTAACAAGTAATATAAAAAAAATATTTTAAAGTCAATTCCAACTTTTTTTCACTATATTGCAGAAAGTCCTTTATAAATAATTTTCATTCATTTTTTTAAGTTTATCTGGCGCCATCTATTGGTAGATATATGCAAATTAAATCTAAAAAAAAAAAAACTAAAATTAATTAATTAAGTTTAATTACGGAATTAATATTTGAAAAACTGTATTAACATCCAGTGTCATCCACTACAAGTTCAAAAAAAAATGTATCTGAACTTGAGTGGACGAATAAAAAGTATTTTATTAAAGATTGAAAATTTGAACAAGATATATATAGGGAAGGTGTGAGCTAATAGAAGGAATTGGAAAAAAATTTTTTTTGCAATAATGTGTAACAAAACACTAACGATGATTTCAACTTTGTAATTACTGATATGTTAATTAAAGTAATTAAATAAGTTTTGTGAAAATTTTTAAATGCTTGCATGGTTTTTTTTATTAAATGCTAAACGTATATATATTTATATACTCAATAATGATTTAATTTCCATGCATCTAAAATTGTAATACTTCATAGTTTTATTCAGTAAGATAATTCCAATATGTACCACAAATCAATATTTATCATTAATTATATATGTACATTGAATATTTGTAGTGGTTAGGAATCCACTTTAAACGGTAGGTCCCGGTTTAATATCGAGCTTTGGGCGTAGGGCGGCGACATCCCTACCCCGTAAAAAGGAAAAAATCTCCTGTCTAGAAATCTGACTGTAGGTAGACGCCTTGGTCGACCATAGGGCCGTTGCGCCAATGATAATGATGTTCTATGCATATATAATAGTAAACATATTTTTTTAATTATTGTAACAAGCAGTTTGATATTAATAACTAACAAATTCTCTAGCACTACAATTCATGTTGGACCGTGGCCGCCTGCCTATGGGCAAATTCTGAAACATGAATACATTTTTATTTAAACTTATAGTATATTGTCATAATGCTCTGTGCCGCAGGTTTCGGGTTTGATTCCCGACTGTGCTACGAATATTTGAAGTGTTTCGAAATCCACTTTAAACCGCAGAACCTGATCTCATATGGCTGTTCAGCGTTGTGCTGACAATCCTACCCCCGTAAAAAAGAAAACATCTCCTGTCTCGAAATCTGCCAGTAGGCAGACGCCCTTGGCCTATTGTGGTGCTGTTGTTCCAATGAAGTCCTGTTGTTTTAATTGATCGAATTCATCTAAAATTTAGTCAAATTAATGAATTCGACCAATTGAATAACAGGACTTCCTAAAGTGAGGTGGGACTTTTACGGGATAGAGTTGTCAGCCCTACGCCCAACAGTCATATTAGATCGGGACCTACGGTTTAAAGTCAGTTCCAAACTGCTACAAACTTCCATGGCACCGCCTGAACTCGGAAATCGAAGACTATGGCACCGAGCCAGAACTCTAGTCATTCAACCATCAAGCGCCAGATGATAGTAATAACATTGCTATAAATAATATCTTTGAGTGAATTTTATGAAATTATTAAATTGACCACACCTAAGTTACTTTCAAGCAAATTTAATTTCTTTAATAAACAAATTTTTAAAAAAAAACCTTTCATTTGTTTGTTGCAGAAAGCCCTTTTTTGTAATGCCTAATACGATTTTATTTAAACTATTTAAATGTTTATTGTAATTTAAATCATCTGAATAATATTAAATTTTTTCATCATCCCTTGCTCCAGTAAACCAAATATGCTGACATACTTTATGAAACCAGCAGATAATGTACCTAAAATAACAATGCTTTGCAAAATGAACCTTTATCTCTTTGAAGGCGTTAATTTATCTTAATTCTGTAGTACATAAAATGATCAAAATTGCGATACCAAAACTTGCTTTAAAAAAAATGAAACAATGAATCAAAATATCTTCCTCTATTGCTTAGAAACAATTTAGAGTCAAGCCAAGCCAGAGACCTCCGGTTTGAGGTATGACCTTGAACCGCATACCTGATCCATGCCTTCCTCTGGAATGCACGATCCTTTCACTTCCCTTCAGACCCCTCTAAGATCACGCCGAGCGTGGGAATTCTTGCTTCAAGAGTAATCATTTTCACGTAGATTAGTGGTAGATAAACATTTTTTAACAAAATAAGTACCGATTCTTTTCCCTTTTGCTCAACTTTAATCAAACTATATCATTATAATCTGCCCTCAAAGAGATAGTGTTTTAGTTTACATAAAGATTGTAGTTTTTTTATTATTATTTTGATCATGATCAGATGGTATGAACAAATATTTATGCTAATTTTTGTGGATATGTTTATTGATTTAGTGATCTATTTATAATGGTCTATCTAGCGCATTTTATCTATTTATAATATTTAGCTTATATCAACGTACTCTTCTAAATTTCTTTAGTTATAAAACTAAAAAATTTAAAAAAAAAGACCTTATTTTTTTATTGAAATAGTTTAATATTTTTATAACAGTTATTAAATTAGTTCTATTCAATTATTGGTATTTTGTTAGCACAAAATATACGATTAAAATTCACAGTTAGAGAATTTTGAGATGGCAATCATTGACTAAAAATTGCTACAAAAATACAAACATATAGTGGTTCCATAAAGATCATAATTTTTTATTCATTTTTTTATCATGATCAGATGATATCATGAAAAATATTTATGCTAAATTTTGTTTATTTGTTGGTGACTAATCTTCAATATCCTGCAGTGTGGGACGGACATCCCATGAGTGATCTACTCAGGGATGGAGGGAAAGGGGCAGCTTCTGTTGTAATGGAGCACCCTTAGGTAGAAGTCCGACTTTTGCTCCGTGACGCTCTTACAGTCATGTGAAACCGGGACCTACGGCTTAAAGTGGATTCCGAACCACTACAAACATTCATGGCACCGCCGGAACTCGAACCCGAAACCTGTGGTACCGAGCGCCAGAGCGCTAGCCACTCGAACATTCAGGCCCGCTAAATTTTGTGAATATGTTTATTGATTCAGAAGTCTATTTTAGCGTATTTTATCTATTTATAACATTTAGTTTATATCAACGAACTCTTTTATAACTAAAGAAATTAAAAAAAAAAAACCTAACCTTTTTATTGAAATAGTCTCATATTTTTATAACAGTTATTAAATTAGTTCTATTCAGTTATTGGTATTTTGTTAGCACTAAATCTACAATTGAAATTCACAGTTATTGAATTTTTGAGGTAGCAATTATTAGCTAAAAATTGCTTCATAAATGTTAATTTTTTAAATAATAGTTCTTCTTCATTGGCGTAATAGCCCCATGGTGGGCTAAGACCACGTGCTCTACTGACAGATTTCGAAACACAAGATGTTTTCTTTTTACGCATTAGGGTTGTTATCCTTACACATTACAATCATATTAGACTGCAACCTAGGGTTTAGAGTGGATTCCGAACCACTACAAATATCAAAGGTACCGAGCGTCAGATCGCTAGTCATTGGGCCATCAGACCCCTTTAAATAATAGTTACAATTTGGTTTTTTTTTTTTTTAATGGTATTTGTAAATGCTGGGATTTTATTTCTGAAAAGACCAACTTCAAGTTTTAGTAATATATTTTGTTTTGTTAGTTAGTAGCTAAAGAATAGTGACATTGTATTATAAAGTATTTTTCGTCTTTCTTAACATAAAATGCAAAGTATTTATTAGCCATTACTTATCGGTTCCTCTTAATATTCAGTTGTTGTGTAAAGAATCGGGAGTTCATATATAATCATGGATAAAACGTTCATAACATTAATTGATTTTGCATTATGATAGAAATATTCCAAATTTGAGGCTTATATATTTAATAAATTGGTCTCAAATTTGAAATATTTTCTAGTAATTCAATTAATGTTATGAACATTCTTCTTTTCTCTGTAGAACGAACCTTTTTTATCTCTGTAAGACTTGGGGTTCTTCCTTATTTGATAATCCCATTCCTTGCGACTTGCCTAGACCTGTTGGTGTTGCTAATTTCAAGATAAAAACTGGACATGGCTATCTTAACACCTTTACAGATTTGAAATGACAAATTCTTCAACTTTCCCACTTTGCTTGACTAATTATGGCACGAGTGGGGGCCACTTGAACTACTGTCTTGGACTTATTGACGTAGTGGTTGTAAAGAGTATAATTAATTTGTGTGTGATTCTGAACTACATTGGGCTGCCCGTCATAGACTGTTGGCGGTCATGCCTGGTTTAGCGTGGGATTAAAAATAAATAATTAATTATATAGATTAATTCCTTTTCATATTCAATTAATAAAGGTTTATATGATGGCCTGACTTTGAAAGGCAACTATATAAATTTTTTATAACTATTCTCTGTGGTTAAATGGCATGTAATTCTATTACCAAAGAAGTAATGTGAACTTTTATGTTTTTTATTGTAACAAATATTATTATTATTATTAATATTTTAGCTGAGTTTAAGAAACTATTCACGTAAAGGAAATACTATATAAAGAAAATAATATTATTTGAGAATAAACAAATTGTTAACCAATGTGCACTCAAAACATTGAAAAAGATAATTCTTTAAAAAATTTAAATTTTCCATATTCATAAGTAATTGATTTTAGTTTCATTGTCTGATCGCTGTCTGAACTATTTTTTTTTTTTAAATTCCTTCTATTAGTTCACACTCTTCCTATATTATAGTTATATATCTTGTTTAAATTTTCAATCGTTCATAAAATACTTTTTATTCATCCACTCAATTTCCAATACATTTTTTAAAACTTGTATTAACATCAAGTGTCATCCACTACATCTTTTTCAAATATTAATTCATTAATTAAATTTAATTAATTTTTAGTACTTTAAATAGAGTTTTAGCAGTTTGTAATGAAAATTGAAATCAACAAGCAGTAGCTCAATCGGTAAAATGCAAGGGTTTCAGTATTTTCACGTGAAGGTGAAGAATGCGAGTTCAATTCTTGCGAAAATCAATAACTTTGAAAAAGTTTTGAGAATTTTTGCTTTAAGTAGACATTTTATCCAAATGATTTTCGAGAGTGAGTTAGCAGTTATGGCGTAGTGGTTAGAATGAAGGATTTTTTCTCCAAAAAATAAAATTGAAAAAATTTTATTTTGCCACTTAATAGTGTGATTCTATCATATGTATCTACATATTTATATTAATTTTAATTATTTAATAAAAAAGTAACTAAAATAAAATTGATCTTTGTTGACCTAAGTAGAAATTGCCTTGAAATTTTTTTTTTTTTTTTCTTACTTGTTTCTTAACTTATGTAAATGGTTTTGGTTATTTTAATTTTTATCTGAAAGAAATATGATGCCAGCCCCCTCCTGACGCTGGGATCATGCACCACAGTTTTGAGAACCGCTGTCTTCAGGCATTTTGTTTCGCTTAGTACTACATAGCACTTATGTAGTTATGCGGTTCTACCACAAAATATCTTCTTGTTGCCTTTCAACTCAAAATGCAAGGCATGTCCTATTACCCTCTAGTCTCCCTTAAAACATCCTGTCTTGGCGTGGGAGTTCCTGTTTCGGGAGTTCAGACATAAAAAAAAAAAAATCTCTCTCTCCAGTCAACACAATCACTGGAAAGGTGAGGAAGAAGAAATTTAGTTTGTAGTATTTCCAATTTTCATCTCGAGAAGTAACACCGTTATAATGACTGTTTTTAGAAGTGGAATGCAGGTCTAGGCGATCTGGTTACGCCGTAATGGACGCCCCAAACAAGCTGCAGCAGCAGCATCCGAATATCCGCCCACGCGGCCTTGTCCGGTAATGACCGGTCCGGGTCACGATCCACTGCGTTATTCCGTGTCCGCGATGACCAGAGCCATGGTTTATGATCCGATAATGCGGGTGTCTGTTGTGTGTTTGTCTTATCTGGACTTCATCATCTCGCCCTGTCAATCAGAGTGTAAGAACAATATGGGAGTTCGTAATGATTTATCATGTGATTGGTGTTGAGAGTTTTTGTTGTTATTGTTGTGAGTTGAGTGAAATGGTGCGAATTTTTGCAGGTGGAAGCGCGTTAGATTTAAGTTGGTTGTAAACTTTTAAGATAAGTTAAAAATAGTTTTGGATTTGGTGAAATTTTTAAAAATTTTATAATGGCAAAAAATGGTGGAAGCTAAAAAGTTGATGAGTATTGATTGATGAGTGTTTTGCAGGTAGAAGCGTTCGTTTCATGTTAGATTTTAAGTTGTAAACTTTTAAGATAAAAATGATTTTGGATTTGGTGACACTTTTAAAAATTTTTTATGATGACAAAAAATTGAGGAAAGTAAAAATGTGATTGACGTTGAGTATTTTTTGTTGTTGTTGTTGTGGATTTGTTTGAAAAGGTGCGGAATTTTTGCAGGTGGAAGCGCTTTTGTTGAATGTTAGATTTAAGTTGGTTGTAAATCTTTTAAGATAAGATTACAAAATGATTTTGGATTTGGTGATAATTTAAAAAAATTTTATAATGACAAAAATTGAGGAATATAAAAAAAATATGATTGATGTTGAGTATTTTTTGTTGTTGTTGTGGATTTGATTGAAAAGGTGCGGAATTTTACAGGTGGAAGCGCGTTTGTTTCATGCTAGATTTAAGTTGGTTGTAGACTTTTTAAGATAAGATTTTGGATTTAGTGATATTTTTAAAATTTTTCATAATGACACAAATTGGGAAAGCTAAAAAAAAAAAATTATGGTTAGCATAAAGATGTATAAACACAAATAAAATATAATATTCTACCTCATTGGCACAACAGTTCCATGGTGGGCCAACCCTGTCAATCAGAGTATATGGGAATTCGTAAGGATTTTTATGTGATTGGTGTCGAGAGTTTTTGTTGTTGTTGTTGTGGAGATGAGCGGAAAGGTGCGAAATTTTTGCAGATGGAAGCGCGTTTGTTTCATGTTAGATTTAAGTTGGTTGTAGACTTTTAGGATAAATTTAAACAATGATTTTGGTTTTGGTGATATTTTTAAAAGTTTTATAATTGCAAAAATTGAGGAAGCTAAAAAAACCCAAAAAAAAATTTATGGTGATCATGAAGATTAAAGATATACAAACACAAATAAAAATATAATCTTCCTCTTCATTGGTGCAACAGCCCCATGGTGGGACAAAGCCGTCTGCCTATTGGCAGATTTCTAGACAGAAGACGGTCCCTTTTTACGGGTAAGGTTGTCAACTTTACACTCAACAGTCATATTAGACAGGGACTTACGGTTTAAGGTGGATTCCAAACCACCACAAACATCCACGGCACCGCCGGGACTCTGACACCAAGTCTGTGGTACAGAGTGCTAGTTACACGGCAATCAGGTCCTACAAGAATAATAGGGTCAAAATATTTCAATAAAATTTAAAACAATTAAACATTAAATGGATTATATAAAGTTTATATTTCCAAAAAAAAATATATATATATATTTTTAATAATTTTATCTTAAAAGGCATTTTGATATGAATCATTTATTTTTATTGTATTAGTTAATATATTAACACTCTATTGTTGCTCTGTGGTCATTTTAAGTCCGTCATTTCTTACACACTTTGGGCTAATTAGACCGGGACCCTGTTTAAACTGGATTCCGAAATACTACAGCCATCCATGGCACCGCTGGGACTCGGATCAGAAACATGTAGCACCGAGCGCCAGTCACTCGGCTATCGGGCCCTGAAACATAATCAGAATTATAAAAATACATAGCAAAAGGCAACTTGGGCAAAATTACATGTTAAATATCAATTCCATCTAACACTAAATTTTTGTCAATAGAGCAAAGATGTGGCACAAAAAAAAAAAGGCAATTATTCAAAAAATTCTTTCCGCTAAGTAATATCTTCTATTCATCATCCGCTGGTGAACTGTTTTTAAAATAAAAATGGAATATTAAAAAGAAGAAAAGAAATTACTTGGAGGATGAAAAGCTTCTCACGGGTTGATTCTGCAGAGAAAGAATTTTTAAATTGTTGGATTCAGCAACTGTGCTTGTATAAAGAACTAGTTTGTAAGAAAAGTAGGTTTGCTTGGATATATACTGCAGAAGACAATCGTTTATTGTTTACAAAAATAATAATTTTAAATCAAGGTAATCTGTGCGAAGTTTTCTTTTTAATGTTATTTTATTATTAAATTAGTTCTGATAATAAAGTAACTTCAATCTTTTTTTATGAATTAAAGTAAATTAACATTATTTTGTTTCTCAAACTGGGAAAAACTATTAAAATTTATAAAAATGAATTTATTTCTTCCTTTTTTTTTAAATATTTTTTTCTATCTAATAGAATTAATTTTTTTTTGAAAAGCTAACCTATGTTATTTGTACCGTGAAAAAGATTTATTTTTTTATCCATCGATATCAAACATGAAGTAAGATTATTTCGCATACAGATATTTATTTTTACTGTGTATATTTGCAAATTGTTATAATAATGGTTGTTATAAAATGTTATTAATTAATTATTTCCTGTCTTTTATTGGATGACATTAGTAAATTATTGACTAACCGTTAGCATTTGTAAAATTATTTTAACAATAAAATTTTCATTTATTTTGATTCGATGATTGACATTTATTTTAAGAAACATGATAATTTTTTTTTTAAAAATTATAAGTAGATTTCAAATGATTTTCAATATCTGAAACAAAATAAATTTCAAACTCGTCTATCATTATAATCGTATAGAACAGAACCGATTCTGCTTCAAAAAAACAAAAACAATTCTATGAGTCATTGAAGCATTTTATTATCAAAATTAAGAACACAAATAATTAAACTATATTTTGAAAAAAACATTATTTTAGCATCTAGATATTTAATTTTACTGTGTACATTTGCAAATTGTTATAATAAAGTTTGTTATAAAATGTTATTAATTGATTATTTCCTGTTTTTTATTAGATAAAATTAGTAAATTATTGGTTTATCGTTAGTATTTGTAAAATTGTTTAACAATAATAATTTTCATTTATTTGAAAAAACCTGATAAATTTTTAAAAAATTGTAAATAGATTTCAAATGATTTTCAATATCTGAAACAAAACAAATTTCAAACTCTTTTATAATTATAACCGTATAGAACAGAACCATACCTGCTTCAAAAAACAATCTATGAGTATACGCTTCAGTCATTGAAGCGTTTTACGATCGCAATTAATTAAAGTTATTTTGAAAAACAAATATATTTTAGCTTCAGTGGTCAGGAATTCCAAAACAAAACTTTAATGTTATATTCCCTACCATGCACATCCCCTTTTGTTCAGAGGTTTTATTAATTAAAAAAGAAATAAAATGGTTCTTCAAATATAGAGCATTCCTACAACAAAGACCAAAAAGAGTTTCTCTACAACAACACAATATTCTGAATGATACTTAGTTCCATTTTTAGTCAAGAAGCTCGCATTAATTGGGGCGTGACTTTTAACTGTGAGCAAATTCCGAAATGTTACAAAAACACTTCATCTCATCCAAACGCGGGTGACCCATCGCTTGAACATCTTTCTAACACAGCTATTCAGAGAGTTAATGCATGATGCACGGAAGCAATTTAACAGCGCCCCATCTGCGAAAACCCACTCCATTCTTTTGTGCTGCTCAACAAAAGAGCATTCCTGCATATATGCAGCTTTCGTTTTGCCTTTTGAAAGTGGCAGATAGAGATGATGTATGCTTACGCATACCTATTACTTCATCTTTTCAAGGGTGTTGTCTGAGTGGCCTTAGGTGGTTATGGATGAACCTAATTTGGTTATTTTTATCGTGTTATAAGAAAAGAACGGATAAAGTTCGAGTGACTCAGAAGGTTAATGGTTCAGTGCAACAATTATTCACACTTGTGGGTACAGTTATGAATTCTGAAAAGAAGACCCGTTTTTGTATCGTGAGCGTGAACTGCCCTTAACTCGGCTGAATTTTCTTCCTTTTTTTACATCAGGAACTTTGTTTGCATATATACTGCATTATGGGTGATTGCTTTCCATAAATTCTTTCAAAGGTATATCTGTGTATTAAAAGTGTTTCAATGAGAAATAATATCAATGTGGAACACGCACGTTTTAATCTCCACTGAGTCTTCTTATTTCTAAAAACCGCCGACTAGATTTTACATATTATTAAGGGACTTTCCATAGCCGGCGAGTAGATTTACAGGTTATTGAATTAAGTCTTGAATTATTGAATTAGATCTTAAGTCTTTTAGGTTATTGACGTTAAATCTAGTCGCCTGTTATTCTAAAACAGGCGACTAAATTTAACGTATTATTAAGAGACTTTCTAAAACCGGCGACTAGATTTAACAGATTAATAAAGGACTTTCTAAAATTGGCGACAAGAGTTAAAAATTGTTAAGAGACTTTTTAAAACCGGCGAGTAGATTAAACAGATTATTAAGGGACTTTCTAAAACCGGCGACTAGTTTTTACAAATCATTAAGGGATTACGATTCAAAGAAGCAACTTAATTAGATTTCAGTTCTCCCAATGATTCTGTATTTTAAGACTTAATTCCCTTAATTTCCTGATTTTCACATTGTTCAATGTGATTAATGTTGTATTAATCCTACAAAATTGTTCAAAATTGTAAATTCAATTGTTGTATTAACCCTATTAACTTTCATCCTACTTTCTAATAACAACGACCTCTAGCCCAGTCTATAATCGCTGACTTTCGTGTACTCAGTTTGTTTCTTCATTTCCACGCTCTGTATTGTGTGAACCAAAATAGTTTTAATAATTTGTTTTGTCCGCCATTCTTTGTCTGAGCCAGATGCCAAAAACTTTCGCTGTTTTTCGGACCTAATTCTTTAAATTTTCTTTGATGTTAGTAAAATGTCAAAACAACTGATTACATTTAATTACTTCCTGATTATACATGGCTAACTACACTTGGAGCTGATACCGGACTTGTTGCATTTATAATGCTATTCAAATACTCGACATAGAAAGGTATTTATCCAAATTCTACATAAAGAAATTATTAATTATAAGTAACCAATAATTTCTTAGCAAAATATGCATTTAAATCTTGCATATGAGTGGAAAATTTTGAATTTTCAATGTTATAATAAATATAAATTTTTTTAGCATCATAATTAATTTATGATGCTAAAAAAATAATAAATCAAACATATATCAAACATAAACATATAGTATGATATTTGCTTTTTGAATAATATTATAAGTTATAATATTATTTCTTTTTAAGAGATGAAATGTACAAATTAAATTTTTGTTCTTTGCATTTTTTTTTTTTTATTACAAATCGTAAAACATGATTCAAAACAAACCAGATTTCTTATTCTGTTTTTGCACCTTATTTTTAAAACCGTAATTGAATACAAGTGTTTTGTTATATCCCCCTACGGTAAAAAGAAGAATTTTTGTATTGTTATTTAACAATATTCTTTTATAAAAAAAAACTCCAATAATTTGTTAATTTTATTTGATTTATAATTAAAAATTGGTAATGTTTGTAAAAATGTAAAAATGTCCGTTTAACAGATACATGCTTAAATTCTATATTTCCTTATTTTTCTAATTTCGTCTTAATTTTTCAACTACCAAATTTTATGAATTAAAATGAAATTTTTTTTTAAATAATCATCTTTGTGTGTGTGTGGTTTGTTATTGCTTTTTTAAAATTATTGTTAGGAATTCTTTTAACACTTGAAATAGCAAAACAATTATGTTTATATTACCTCATTGATATATAGAATAAATAAATAAATGGATTGTTTTCTTTCTTTTCTTTTAAACTAATGCTTTTCTCAGACTTTAAAAATTCTTCATTCTCTTCAAAAATGCATTACATATCCTGTTTTGTATACAATTTTTTTTTGCATCCAATTACGTATTGTTTTTAAAAATCTATTCGTTTGTGATGAAAAATATTGTTGTCATTATAAAAGGAATGAATGACAAAAAGCTTGTTAATATACAATTATTTTTCTGTTCATTCTTTGTTAACAATAAAATTGAAATACTTCGAGTTCCAAAGTTTGATTTTTTTTTTTTTTTGAAATTATAATTATGTTTGATATATTAATAATGACTTTTTAAAGTTTAAACAAAACAGTTTATTTACAAAATTGAAATTTTGTTTATAATATAAACATTTATTTTTTTCCGAGAAATTTAATTGAAAGTGTTGAAGTAGTTACAATTCTTTAAATTATCTGTGCATACATTAATGAAAGATGTTAAGAAAAATATTTTTTTGTTTATGAAAAAAAAAAAAAAAAAACTTTTAAAGATAATTCTTAGCAGATTTTCAAAACAAAATATATTTCCAGATTGAGTAATTAAAATATAAAAATATAAATTAAGTAATTAGAGATTTTTTTCCTAATGCAGCTGGCAAACGTTAGACATTTGTGTTTTTAATGCCATAAACAAGGGCTGCACCGACGTTACTCACTTAGCACTACCCAGCCGGTGGGTGTAGCTTGAAGATAAGCTACGGACGCGAAGTAACAATACCCTCGCAACCCTCTATGACCATGTTAGACTGGGACCTATGGTACTAATACTACATTACTGTGCCTAGAGCCGAGATGTCCCTTTACAATTTTGGAAGGACTTGGGTGAGAATGATTGGGCTCTGTGAGGCTCTACGGTCATATTAAACCGGGACATGCAGTTTAAAAGTGGATTCGAACCACTAAAAACGTCCATGGCACCGCCGGAACTCGAACCCTATGGTACCAAGCGCTAGCCACACGGCCATTAGGCCCCAAGTAATTAAAATATAAAAATATAAATAATTATTTCAACAATTTTTGAATTTCAAAAATTAGTTCATTGCATTTCTCTATCTTCTTTTAGTAAATTACATATGTATAAAAATATAATCAAATGTGAAAAATATGTAATTTGTATAAATGTAGTTTATATATGTACATTATAAATGCATTCAGAATTTATTACCTTTCTTGTACTGTTATTTTCGCAGATGAATAAAAATTACACAAGTATCCCACTTTTAAAATTCTGTTATACATACTACAATGATAAAAAAACAGAAAAATAAAACTTCAAAATATAGTCTTTCACAGGAATAGCAAATATTACTTCTGAACACCTGAAAACAAGATCTTCGTGATATACACAATATACAAGGAACTCTGAAATGAATACATTCAATGATACAGATACAAATTACCATAGAAGAAAAAACAGACGACGTTTTTTTTTACTGGTTCACATGCATCTTTTCCATAAAAGTGTCCCGGTGTTATTTGCAATTCTGTGCACGAAAAATGCTTTTTAACGAGTCAGCTGGATTTAAAACTATCCATGCATCAATAAATGTCTGGAAAAGAAAACGACCTTCGTTAAAAAAAAAAAAAAAAAAGAATCCTACAGGTACAGACAATGTTTAAGCACTAAATAACTTGATGTGGATGGTCATCAAAAAAGAGTTCGTATACGTAACAATGGGTCCTTTTGTTTTCTAAATGATTGTATACCGGGTAGCTCACGCTATCTAAATACAATAAGGTGTTAGCTATCAACTTATGCTATTAGGCATACAAGGCATCATCTTCGTCTCTTGTCTTGAAATGGCTGTCTCACGTGCATCTATTTCTGAAGAATTGAGATTTAGAGCATACGTATATTATAAGACATTTTTTTTATTTCATTGTTTAATAAATGAATCTTCCTAGATAGATTCTAAATAGAGTATACGATGTTGATTGTTGCTACTGATAAATACATGGTCAAAAGTCAGTGACATCATTGTTTGTTATTAATATGCCATTTAAGGGAAGCTAACTAACTAAAAAACAACAACAAAGTATCTAAAACTTTCTAAAAGAATCGAAACGTTTTTGCATTTAACTAATAACATTATTTATAATTTAACTGGACCTTTGCTAATTGTGTTACATCAAACCAGCTTGTGAATTTTTTTTTTTTAAAGTATTTGTTTAAAAAAACAATAAACAACTTGTTTCACTTTTACGCTGTTTCAAGTTCTTTTTTTAAAATCTAATTAGCATAACGATAAATAATAACTTAACTTGCTCTTAAATAACTTGTTGTGAATCTTTTTACTAATTATTTACTTAGTTTTTACTATACAAACCATTAATATATGCAGTTGTTTAAATGATCGTTATCTGTCTAATAATAATGCTATTCATATTTTTTATTCTTTAAACAAACTGTTATTTTAATTCTCTTAAAGTTGTACACACTAATAAGCAGTTTTTAATGCGAGCTAATAAAGTTAACTATGCATCATTTGCTAAAATAACTCTCACATTACGAATTTTGGTTAACATTAACTCGCTGGAAATGCAGGTTTTGTTTTTATTTTGTATTAAAATTTAGGGCAAAGTAGCTTTCTGGAAGATATTTTTGAAACAAAAAAGAATAAAGACAACAAAAGATATATTGATAACCACCGGACAAACCTCACACTTTGTCGTTGTAAAAAACAACTAGCCTTTAGCAATTTGAACAGATGTTTTTTTCCTCGTAGACGAATACTGATTCGGCAAAAGCATAATTAAGTTTTTACTTCACCAGGAATATTCAATTACATTAGCATTTTCTCATTCCTTTTGGGAGAGGCTTTTTTTTTTTTGCGTTTTTAATGTGTCGTTTTTTTCGCATGTAATTTTAGATTGTAAGAGCTGTCATCGTATCGAGTTCATCGACTTTGGTATTGTTGAATTATACTCTTCTACTCGACTAGAAGAGTATTATTTTTATTCTATTGATTTTTTCGAATAATTTTTGAATTTTTTTTCAATTAATATTTTTATATAGTGTATAAATATAAATAAAAAGTAATAAAAACCAAATCCTAGAATGTGTTTTTTAATGCCTTTTTGTATATTTATGGTACTTTTGAATTTTTATTATTATTTTGAAAACATTTGATACTTATTTAAAAAGAACTGGATGTTTTCACGTGGAATTAATCATGAAATAATGTATCCATCAGGTGTTATGTACTAATTTGTAGACTAAAGAAACTATTATTAATATAGCTTGCTTACATATTAATTCACAGCTATAATCATAATTCATATTAATTTACAACATCATACTTCTTATTAATTCACAACTATAATCATAATTCATATTAATTTACGACATCATACTTCGTACTAATTCACAACTATAATCATAATTCATATTAATTTACAACATCATACTTCCGAGCAATACGTAAC